>QLTV01003975.1:868140-878535 GCA_003457575.1 Thermophis baileyi
AGTGATTTAACAGAGAAAAACACACACACACACACACACACACATATATATATATATGTCTGTGGTTATTCGGGTTTTCTCCCGCGTGAAGTTGGAGATGTCGTTGCGACGTTGCGACGAAGTCTCGAAGTATATATATATATATATCTCCTGTTTCCCCCAAAATAAGACATCCCCTGATAATAAGCCCAATCGGGCTTTTGAGTGCATGGCAATAAGGCCAAGGGCTTATTTCAGGGTTCAAAAAAATATAAGACAGGGTCTTATTTTTGGGGAAACACAGTTATATATATATATAACTCCCATACTTCTCTCTTGGATCTTTATCTCTATCAACATCTGTATCTTCACCATTCAGACTGAATATTTCTCCCATCTCTATCCTCCTAAGCTGCCAGGTCTCCAGAATATCCACCCAAGCCCCTATCTCCCTTTCAAAAGTATCTTCCCAGTCCAATTCCATTTTTAAATCTCTTAAAGTGCTTTTCCCTTGATTTATTTCCTCAGTCATTATTATCTTAATCATCTTCTTCCCATCTTCTTGCTTTGTTTGCTGGTTTGACCGTTCTGTCTTTCCTTCCGTTCTTTCTGGTATCTCCTCTCTTTCCTGGACTCTTTGATCTTCATTCATTGTCAGTTGTAGCATATTTTCTATTTCCCCATATATGCCTTGTATTAGGTACTTTATTTCTGTGTGATTCTTTTCCATAGTACCCCTAATGCTTTGAAACATCAATGCCATTTCTCTTGAAATCTCACTCTTTTCCCCCTGATGGAGCATCTTGTCTTAATTTAATAAGTCCCGCTCTTACTCAAGTCCAAAAGCAATATATTTCAGTCCAATGTTACTCCTCATTAAGTTCAGTAATCATAGTCCTTTACATCTCAGAATTATTAATCAATTCCATTTAAGTAGTCCAGGAAGCTTCCGCAGGTCAAAAGTCACTTTGCTTTACTTAACAGTCTTCTTTATTCTCATAATAGAGTCTCCAGTAATCATAAAGTAACTAGTTATAGGGCAATAAGTGTCACCACAATCCTCCAGATGAATGTTATTTATTCTCTCATCAAAAAGTTTTTCTAAGCTTGTAGGGGTCTGGTATATTCCATTCACCAGTAGATGGCGCCCTCAGCTGTTTTCAGCGTTGTTTCAGGCCTTATAGATTAAATCAATCCAAATTTAATAGTTTATGGAGGGAAAGTCCACTATTCAAGTAAATTAAAATAGATAGTCCAGCATTTTAATGCCTTTCCAAAACAACGCCTGCCCAATTTAAAAGTCCAATTTTCTATGTTTTAAAAGGTCTTTAGCTTTTCTCCCCTTAGTTCCTTTCTTTCGGGTCTAGGATTTTTCTCTTTATGGTAGTTCGCCGCTTTAAAAAATAGTTCTAGGAGTCACTTTTCCTGGATTTTCCTCTTTCTTTCTTTTTTTCTTTAAAGTTAGGGTCTAAATAACAAAGAATCTTCTCACCCAGCTCCAGACACTGTCCATCTGCACCACTCCTGCACGTTTCTTAGTTGCCTCGGCTATCCCAGCTTTGTGGTAGCCATAATGGCTGCCTCTTCTCTTCGTCAAGGGAGAGGGAAGAAGCCCTGAGTCCAGCAGGAGAGTTGCTGCTCTCCCCGAACTACAGGGCATTGAGGTGATAGTAATTATTAAAACTGTTTGGATATAATTCACAAGATGAGAGACCCCACAGGTTAACAAGATATGCCCAATTAAATTCAGAGGTATATGGGATAAAGTCTTCTTTCTTGCTTCCACATTGTAGAATGCACTTTATTGGGAACTGTATCACTCTCTTGTTTTATGAAAGAAGTCAAGATTTCAGTCAGTCTTTTGATATATATATCAATATTATATAATGTATATACATACTGTACACACACACACACATATATAGTAAAGGTAAAGATTCCCCTCGCACATACGTGCTAGTCGTTCCCGACTCTAGGGGGCGGTGCTCATCTCCGTTTCTAAGCCAGCGCTGTCTGATGACGATTCCGTGGTCATGTGGCCGGCATGACTAAACGCTGAACAGAATGCTGTTACCTTCCCACCAAGGTGGTCCCTATTTTTCTACTTGCATTTTTACATGCTTTCGAACTGCTAGGTTGGCAGAAGCTTATATATATATATCTATATAGGGGTGTGATGGCACAGTAGTTAAAGAAGCTGAGCTTGTCAGTTGGAAAGCTGACAGCCTGATTTCAAGACCTGAGCACTACACAAAGTTCCTGCCCCAGCTTCTGCCCACCTAGCAGTTTGAAAGCATGCAAATGTGAGTACATTAATAGGTACCACTTTGGTGGGAAGGTAACAGCATTCTATGCACCTTTGGCATATAGCCATGCTGACCACATGATCATGGAAAATGCTGGCCCTCTTGGTCAAGAAACATAGATGAGCACTGCGCCCTAGATTGGGACACGACTGGACAGGGAAATCTTTACCATATGCATATGCATATGCATATGCATATACATACTGGTATACATATACATATACATATACATATACATATACATATACATATACATATACATATACATCATATACATACACATACACATACACATACACATACACATACACATACACATACACATATACATACCAGTATACATATACATACCGGTATACATATTCATATACATACTGGTATACATATACATACACATACACATACACATACACATACACATACACATACACATACACATACACATACACATATACATACCGGTATACATATACATACCGGTATACATATACATATACAAATACATATACATATACACACACACATTGTGCTATTCTCTGATTAGGGTAACCAATGTTATGCAAAATGCTGAAAGAATAAGTGGTAGAAACAGTAAAGGTAGGCAATAAAAACAAAGGAAAGAAAATCAGACTAAATTTCGTTAGATTTATTTTTTCTCAGCATTGCCCAGGGATTGCAATCTTGGACCCGTGGGCACATTTGAAAATGAGAGTACATTGTGGGTATGTTACAAAATTATCACCATGTGAGACCTTGGGAGAAGGATGTTTTGTTTTGTTTTTTCAGGATAGCTGTTCCAACAGGCATATCCAATTATATGGATATGCCTGTTGGATTATATCCTGAAATCCTTTCAGTTCCCATCTCTCAGGATTATTTCTTGGAGAAAAAAGCAAGATATAAAGAAAACAATGAATGGACAGACTAATTGATAGCTTTCAATTAATAAATCAAGGATACAAGGACCCATAATAGATAGTACCTATATGTTATTCTCTATCTCAGTTGTCCGAGTGATAGAAGTACATTGTAGAACAAAATCTCACAATTCTACTGTGTTTCATTGATTTATGGATGGTAACAGAGAGTAGGCAAGGAAACCCAAGGCATGGTGGCTTCACCATAATCTCTTTAGCCATATTTCATTAAAGATTTTTCTTTGACAAATAAAAAGAGCTTTTATATTTAAAACAAAGATTACACTTCACTGAAAACTAAAAACAGTTCTTTTCATTTTCAGCATAGCAGATACGCTTAATGTTCCTCCAGACCACACATTTGGAATACTTTTTCGGCCTGAAGAATACGGCAAGCATAAAAATAGCTTCTCTTATGTTTTACACCCTTGAAATATTACGTTAACTGTATTTTATTATCTGAAAATTAATGTTCTCTTCTTCTTTGTGATGAGGTTGGTACATCTATTCTAAAATGGGCAACTTTGTGTCTTCCAGGACTTTATTTTAATAGTCTTTTGGCATGGGCCATGCTAAGTTAGAATTAATGGAAGGAGCTGAAGTGGTTGTTTACCAAATCAAATGTTAAAGGAGATAATTCAAGGCTCACTTTCATAACCTCAAAATATTTTGTTTCGTGCCTTATCTGCTAGTCTAGAAATTGGAAGAGCAATGGAATATATTGTGCTTCTTAATTTATTGTTCAGTTGTTCTTTAGCAGAGTTCCAAAAACTGATGTTTGTCCATAAAACTCTGAATTATTTGTGACATGGGTAACTGGAGATATATCTGCCTCCATATATTTGCTTACATGTTACGATTATTCTCAGAGGCCCTTTTCATGTGTGATTAGCGTATGTTCCTTCTGAGATAAATAGGAATTAATCAACAAAAAAATATTTTTGTGGTGATGCCCTAACATATACAATTTCAGTATAAGATGACCTTATTTTCTCAGCTTGTATTCACTAAGCATTTCAAATATATTCTTTGAATCTAAATACCTGGATAGTATCTTCTTTTTCTTTCTGTTACCCTTACTTTTCTTGCTTCCTGTCATTTCCTTAACTTTTTATTACATTTAACTGATTTACTTTGTTGTTATTAGTGAACTCTTTTTTATGTTCCTTGTACATTTATTGATGGAAGGATGCAATTTAAAATATAGACAAGAGGTTTAAAATAGAGACAAGAAAACAGCATCATAGCTATTGTCTACCAGTAAAGCCAATCTGGATATATTTGTATTATGGTGCAATTCACTTTGAGGAAGTATCACACAGTTACGTAAATATGGTCAAGAAAAGTTTGATGGAATATATCTCTTATTTAGGTGTTGGGGACCTTCTTCATAACCGACTTCCGAGTGAATATCTTAAGACTAAAGACAGAGAACGCGCTGTTTTTACTGCACTTCGACAAAATTTGAAAAAGGCAAATTACCACAACTTTGATACTTTACTGCATGCATTTCGCCATTATGATAAGGTAACTGACTTTATATTAGCATAACGGGGATTTTTTGTGAATGATGTATGAAGCTTTAGACTCCAGTATTCTAAATCCTGCAGCAAAAAGTAAAATGTTTCTATTTATTACTCAGTTGTCTAGTCCCTTCCACTAAGATGAAATTTACTGCATCTTCCCTCTATAGATAGCTAGGAGATAGGTTATCATGCAGATTAATGAATCTTGGTGTCTTACACATATCCCAGCGGATTTCATCCTGATTTATGAGGATTTCAGGTTTTAAATGTCTATCGTTTGGTTATAATGTTCATTTCTGTTGTCTACCACACCTCTTGATGTTAGATTTCTTAATAAGAATCATCAAATGAAATGGTTTGTATTATAATAGTTCTTTATCTATTTAAAAAAACTTATATAGCTCCCATCTTAAGAAACACAGGTCTGGGCAGCTCACAACAGCAATATCCCTCCCCCAATTATAAAGTAAATAAAAGCAAAAATGTGGCACTCAACCGTCCTTCCTTATGCCTCCAAACCATCTCTAAGGTTCCAAACAATCCAAGCAATTCAGAGAATCAGCTTTTTATGGAAGGATAAAAGAATAGGGGTCTTTTGGATCCAAGAGCTTTCCGCAGGGCTTCTGTGAAAAAGGCATATTTTCTAGGTCCCATTAGATGACAGTATTTAAGGGAAAGGATAATGCCTTCCTTATCCAACCTGGTGTGAGCAGATACCCTCAGAGAGAGGTAATCAAGCAAATGTTGTGGGAATGCTGATGTTCATTACATTGGCTTATCCTGTGCGTACATTCTGACCTGTTTTAAATTATTTATAGTTATTGTACTTAAACTTTCTGTGAACTAAGTAGAGAACAACTATAGAAAAATTGGTATACAAATTGGTGGTATACAACATACAAATCTGTTGTTACCCAAATGTTGTTGAACTATAGTACCTAGCATCATTCATGTTTCAGAATGATGGCTGGAGTCACAGATTTTTTCAACCATGAGCAGATGGATCTCTTCTTATTTCATCTAAGGCATTGACTTGCTCGGTGACCTTGTCTAAGATTTGTAAGTGTGTAAAGAAATACCTGTCTCTGATAGTTTCTTTTCATACTGTGTGATCAGTCAGAATGGGTATGCACTGTTTTTTGGCAATTAAACAGTTTCTAATCGGATCCAGAAATTGGGCGCTCTTTGTGCGGTGCCTGCCCTATAGAAAAGCATTCCCTCCAGAGACCTGTATGGCTTCCCTTTGACCTTGTTTAGAGAGTCTTTGAAAACCTGGCTTTAGCCCCAGGCCTTGAGTTAGGATGCATGGGAAGCTTTTTTCTGGATATATATTTGTACATCCAGAAGAAAAAAACATTCAAGTGTTGTTCTTTCTTGTTTATTTCGATTCTTGTAATTTTTAATGGTGGATGATATCAGAGTCTGTATGGATCTAGGTAGCTCTTTAACTTTGATTCTCTCTGTCTCTGTCTCTCTATCTCTGTCTGTCTATCTGTCTGTCTGTCTATCTGTCTATCATCTATCTAGAATGTAAATGACACCAACCTGATGGTTTGTGTGAGTCTGTGAGGTAAAGAATAAAAAACAAGTTATAGAAGCCCAGTGTTGGTTTAGATACTAATCTTGAGGTGATATACACACCTCGAATGAATACCAGTGGTTTAGATGCTGATCTCAAGGTGATATACACACAGTTGGACAGGCAGCCTGATTTTTTTATGCTACAATGGAAAACAGTGTACAGATAGTTCTCTTGTTATGAAGCAACTGAAGCTTATTTTGTGAGTAATTCAAAAATGCCCCAGCTGATGGCAGAATAGAGCTGAATCAGTTGATCCTGAAAAAGAAAGCAAAGAAAATAGGGATGACAATTAAAATATATATATTTTTTGAAGGAGACTATGTAAAAAAAAAAAAAAGGCAGGATATTAAACATATTGTAAATGTTGCAATTCTGTGTAAAAAAACCCCTAAGTTCTTTTTAATTAAAATGCTTTAAATCATTTTATTAATTATTATATAATAACATTCAAACATATTGCTTGTGTCTAAAAAGGCTTGCAGTTTTTAAAAGGTGTGAATGTATATTCATATAATATTCTTATAACTCGTAATGAAAACAATTTTAACCAGTCTTTTGTTTTTATGGGGTCCAGGGCTATAGCAGTAGTGGGTTCTAAAACCCTTTACTATCGGTTCACGCGCGTGTGATGGTCCCGGGCAGGTGGGCGGAGCCTCCTGCCGCCGCCGCTACCGGTTCTAAAAACCGGGCCAAACCAGGAGCAATCCACTGCTGGGCTATAGGCTAGGTAAGGAAAAGAAAGGAAAAAATTATACCCAGAAGAAAGTAGTGACAAAGCACTTACTTAGTACTACCAAGCGAATTACATGGAAGTGGTCAAGTAATCAGGATTTGAGCTCAGCTTCATTTAGTCTTTCAACATTTTTTAATGTTGAAAGAATTCAATCTACGCAACTAGAAAAACAAAGTTATTTGTAAGCACTAATCCTTTAAATAGTTTTAAACATATTAAACTCTAATTTTGTACCTCAGTTTGAAAGAAAACATTATGTCATCTGTTGTATTCCTTCATATTGACCTGATAAAGTACATTGATTGACATTAGTTCATCTAAAATATTATTTTAGTTGGCCCTTTAATTCAATTTAATTTATGTTTTCACACTGTGTTTTAATTTATATTCAATCTCTACTATAATTTCTTGTATTACTTAGCAAGTCTATTAGGAAATTGGCACACAAGAATTTGTTTTTAAAATTCATATCATCTTTAATCAGGATGGTGATAAAAAAATAAGCAGAGAAGATTTGAAAAAGGCATGCTTTCAGCTTAACTTGGACTTGGATGATGAACTTTTGGATTCTTTATTTAATTACTGTGATTTGGATAAAGATGGTTTTATAGACTATTTGGAGTTTGTAAATTTTCTTAACTGGAAAGACAAAATGGCTATTCAAGAATATGAAGAAAAAATAATAACAAAAGGTATGTGACCAACATTAAATGATAATTTATATCATTAAATCTGATACCAATAGAGTTAACTTAAGTTTCTTGGGTATTTCATAAAGTAAACTGAAGATTTGGAATTTATAGTAATCAAGAATAACCTTTTTTCTTTTAGATTAAATTTGAGTCTTGCATGTGGACCTTGCATAGGATTTATTACTTTTGGTTTTAGACAGTGATGTGAAATGACTGGGCCCAAGTTTGGCATCCCCTGGCTGCAGAGGTGGGTTCCTCCCGGTTTGGACCGGATCGCTCGAACCGGTAGCGACCCGCTGGTGATGTCACAGTGACATCATGGATCCGGTTCGGTCAGTGCCGGTCCGTGGGTGCCGCCATCTTTTTTTTGAATTTTTTCCCGGTTTTTTTTCTTCTGCGCATGCGCAGAAGCCGAGTTTCCGGCACTGAGCATGCGTCACCATCTTGTTTTTGACTTTTTTTTCCACGAGGCGTGGCAACGTGGCACAGGAGGAAGCAACCGGCAGTGAGGTAAGTTAGAACCCACCCCTGCCCTTTGCCTCTTCCCATGTCCGGGTGGGGGAAAAACACCTCATCCATCTTCCCCAACAGGGAGGCTCGGCGCTCTCGGAGGACGATGTTTTGCTCAGCCTGGAAGTTAGTTCTGAAGCACGGAGCCGGAGAGGCTTCGCTTTTTCTCCTCCCCAGTGAGCGAAAAGCTGGCGGGCCGGCAGGATCCAGCCCACAAGCTCCCTCTGGCCCCGGTTCAGGAGCAGTCCAAGCCAAACAGAGCCAAGCTAACTGTAGCTGGGCTGCCCAACCCAAGGAACAGGCGAATTGAATGGTGGGCAACCTGTCACCGCCCGGCCCGATGCCAGCCCCCGCCATTTAATTCACCTGTTCCTGGGGTCGGGCAGCCCAGCTATACAGGAGGCATAGCCAGAGCCACGGGCAACCAGAGCATGGGCAGTGGATCAGCTCGCTGCGGGCCTGGGATTTAGGGGGCGGAGGTTTTGCTCCTCGGAGCCTTGGAGCAACTTCCGGCCCTTGCACAGTAAAGAAAATCTTCTCATGATTGTGAGGCAATTAACAACTTCTTGCACTCTTTACTGTGCAAGGGCCGGGAGTTGCTCCGAGGCTCCAAGGAGCAAAACTTCCACCCCCCACCGAATCCCAGGCCCGCAGCCCCCCAACCCTGCCGGCCCACCAGCTTTTCACTCACTGGGGAGGAGAAGCAACTTCCAGGCTGGGCAAAACATAGTCCTCTTGAGAGTGCTGCCGCTTGGGGAGAAACCTCCCAGTTGGGGAAAATGGATCAGGGTGCTCTAAGGTGTTTTCCCCCCACCCGGGCACGGGAAGAGGCAAAGGGGCACTGGCAGAACAAGAAAGATGTCCCCGGCAATTATAGGAAGGTTGGGGGGGTGTCTCCAAAGGAAGCCTGGAGTGCACGCACCCCAAGAGCGGAGCTTCCTGCAATGCAGATTCAAGTCCCGCCGGAGCTCTGCTTGAACACGGCGGGAGACCGAGCTATTAACGTGACCACCTCCTCCCGGCCTCATTCCCTCTGCCAGTCGGGAAGCCGGGTTCAGTCCGAGCCTGTCACCGCCCGGCCCGATGCCAGCCCCCGCCATTTAATTCACCTGTTCCTGGGGTCGGGCAGCCCAGCTACGGTCAGCTCAGCTCTTAGTGGGTGAAGAATCTACGGGCGAAGTGAGCCCCTTCGGGGAGGGCAGTGGGGAGCAGCTGCCCGGGAGGACCTGGCCGCCCTCTCTCACTCTCCGGCCATCGCATGGCCGGGCTGGCCAGAGGATTAGGTGCCTTGAAACGCACCTGTGTTGCCGGGTCGACCTCAGACCTCACAAGGCAGCGGAAGCCAGAATGCCGCCACAATCTGAGCTCCCTTTGGAGTGGGTTGCAAACAAGGTGCAAAGCGTCTCCCAAACAGAACGAAGCGGGCATGGCACACCCAGAGCTGCCGCTTCTTTGCAACAGCCAAGGATGGAAGAAGTGCCTCTTCCGTCCTCAGCTGTTGGAATAAGCGGAAGCTTTGGTTGCCGCCGTGCCCGCTTCATTCTCCGGACCCTCTCCTTCCCTCACTCGGCTGCTACTGCCGGGGTGCTTCCAGGGCAAGCGGTGTGTGTGTGTGTGTGTGTGTGTGTGTGTGTGTGTGTGTGTAGGGGGGGCATGGACCATTCGGCACTGAGGTAGAAGCAGCCACGGCGGCGGGGAAAGCGAGGCTTCTTTGCCAGCCTCCCACCTGGCAAAACATAAATTTTTGTCGTGGCTAGGGGGGGCATGGGCCTGAGGAGGGGGGCGGGGCTGCTACTGCCGGGGTGCTTCCAGGGCAAGCGGTGTGTGTGTGTGTGTGTGTGTGTGTGTGTGTGTGTGTGTAGGGGGGGCATGGACCATTCGGCACTGAGGTAGAAGCAGCCACGGCGGCGGGGAAAGCGAGGCTTCTTTGCCAGCCTCCCACCTGGCAAAACATAAATTTTTGTCGTGGCTAGGGGGGGCATGGGCCTGAGGTGGGGAGCGGCTCGCCTGGGAGGCTGCTGCAACAGCCGCGGGAGGAGCAACACTTCTTGCCTCTGACGGGCCTTCTCCGCTGTTGCATTAAAGAATGAATCCGCCTCTGCTGGCACTGAGGTAGAAGCAGCCACGGCGGTGGGGAAAGCGAGGCCTCT
>QLTV01003975.1:911043-934675 GCA_003457575.1 Thermophis baileyi
TGAGCCATTGCCTCCTTTCAGTTGTCTATGAAAGTACATCTATAATATGTAGATAATATAGTTGAAAAAAGGTGAACATTTTTACAGAACTATAGATATGTTGAGGCTGGGTGTGACAAGGAATGGCTGGGAGGGGAGGGGCCAGGCGAGGTACCCCTTGACGTGAGTGACATTAAGTTGGCCACGCCCACCCAGTCACATGACCACCAAGCCTCGCCCGCCAAGTCACATGACCATGAAGCCATGCCCACCATCACATGAGCATCAAGCCACACCCACAAAATAAGCCACGCCCACAGAACCAGTAGTAAAAAATTTTTGAACCCACTCCTGTCTATTATGGTCTGTTTCTTGCCTGCTGAAGCCCACTATACAATACTTCCCTTCTATTCTTAAAATTTCAGAATGTTTTGAAGAACCTGTTACATTACAAAAGGCAGATTTGATGCCATTGAGTACCTCAAAATAAACAAATACTTCATATTTCTGACCTGCCATAGGGAATTCCTGCTGATATCAATGCAATTAACAGCTTTGGTGCTCTAAGTTTTGAATGACATGCAAAAGATGTTCTATTTTGTACATTCAATGACAGGATTGTAAGCTATTTTGTTTTTCTCCTTTTCACTTGACCTTGTTGTTTTCTTTCTTTTTTCATCAGTTTTTCTAATATAACCACATCTCTTTTCCCTCAATGATATCAATGGTTGTGTCTTAACAAATGTTGATAAGAAAGACAAAAAAGTCTGGGTAGTGGACATTACAATACCTGGAGAGAACAGAGGAAAAAGAACTAGAGAAAAACACAATATATAAAGACCTGTAAATATAAATAGAACAATTGTGGCAAAAATAAGCAAAGACAGTAATAGGCATTTTGGGCACATCCCAAAACATCTGAAACACCTGAATACCATCAGCATTGATAAAATCACCATCAGCTAAATGCAAAAGCCAACTTTACTTGGAAAAGCATAGATAACGCAACCCTAGGGATCCCTCTGTTAAACTACTGAAGTTTGCAGATGATACAACAGACATTGGTCTCATTTGAGATGGTGAGGAGTCTGTATATAGATGGGAGGTTGAACAACTGGCCCTGTGCTTCAGCTGAAACAATCTGGAGCTGAACATGCTTAAAACTAGAGAAGAGAGTGAGTGCATTTTAGGAGAAGCCTTTCTATACTATCACCTCTTACTGTATTTGATAGCACAGTATCAGCAGTAGAATCCTTCAAATTTTTGGGTTCTGTAATCTCCCAAGATTTGAAATGGTCACCTAACATTCGAACCATCCTTAAAAAAGCACAACAAAGAATGTTCTTCCTATGTCAACTCAGGAAGTTCAGGCTGCCACAGGAGCTGTTGGTACAGTTTTACAGAGGAAATTTGTCATTTGTACTTCTATAGCTGTCTGGTTTGTTACAGAAACCAAAAAGGACAGGTACAGACTCTAATGGATAGTTAGGATTGCAGAAAGAAAATTGTAACTAGTCTGCCTTCTGTAAAAGACCTGTATATTACATGGGTCAGAAGGAGGACTGAGAAAATATCTATATACCCCTGACACCTGGATATAAACTGTTTCAACTCCTCCCTCCGGGATATTGCAATAGGGGATTGCATGCCAAAACAACTAGACACAGAGATAGTTTCTTCCCATGTGCCATCACTCTGCTGAACAGTAATTCTCACAGTATTGCCTAATGTGTATGTATATTTACCCATGTTGTACAGTTGTAGAATTATTCTTCTTCTTCTTATCTCCTTTACTACTCCTTTTGTTGGTATTAGTATTATTACTTTGTTGTTTTGCATGCACACTGAGAGTTCTGCAACAGAGACAAATTACTTGTGTGTCTAATCCCACTCGGGTCAAATAAAATATTCCGTTCCATTCCATGATAGTACATTTAACACCATTAAACAACAATATCTGCCTATTTCAGATCCTTGGGAAAAACTTAATATATTGGCAAAAGTGCCAAATCCAGTCTAAATATCTAAATATGTGATCAGCTATAATAGAGTCTCTCTCTCTCTGTGGTTGTTCTCTACTTTTTCCCTTTCTTTCCGTGGGCTGTTTAAAAAAAAAAAAGATTTACAATATTCTTGTGCCCAGTTATCAGAGGCAAACATATGCCTGCTTATTTAAATGAAATATTAGTTGAAAAAATAAATCATTTATTGGGATTCATTGATTTCCTAATATATAATTCATATATTTAATTCATCATGAATTGAAGCTTTTATAGCTTATTTTATTGCATTCCATCACAAATAATACTGCCTTGATTTTATTTGACCAGAAGAGGGCAGCCTAGTCTTTCAACATCAGGCAGAAACAGGTGTAAAAAATATAATAGAAGTTGATTAGCAATAACTATCAGCATATTGAAACTTGCAAATAAAATAAGAGCTTGATGAAAAAAGAAAATGTTTTCGTAACAATTGTCCAAGAGGAAAACATCAGACAGGGCAGTGAAGCATAATTTCAGTTAAGAATTCCATATAGCACCCCAAACCCCAATTGCCACAACAAATCATATGAGCTAACATTTCCATATGAACAATGACAATAATTAGCTCTATGCTTTAAGATCTTGTTCCAAAAAGTGCTCCAGAACATGCAGGAACATGAATGCAATGTAGACATATGCTTCTCTAGGGTCATCTATCAGGAACAATTCTGTTGTAACTATGCTTTAATGCAGGGGTCTCCAGTCCCCTGGCTGTAGCTCAATGGCCTTGAGCCATTCAGAACCGGGCAATGGAAGTGGTGGGTGAGCTCACATGTGCACATCCCTTCTTGCGCAAGCAGTGGGTGAGCACGAGTGTGTTCCATTTGCACGAGCAGTGGGCGCACATGCCTGCTGCTCACGCATGCGCATGTGCATTTGCCCACACTCATGCGGAATCATCCCCTCTAAACCCCCCACCCCACTGGTCTGCATATGTGGAAAGTAATGGTGGGTATGTTAATTTTCTGAGCCGTTGTAAGGTGTTGTAAGGACAAGGTGGGTGTGTTAAGCCTTACAGAAAATCCTCTCAGAATGGCCCCACGCATGATTATGTGCCTCCAACTCAGAGGTGAACTGCTACTGGTTCCCACCAGGTTTTCCCGAACCAGATGTTAATTTTCTGAGCAGTTCTGAGAACCAGGTTGTTGGAAGAAATCTTTTCCCACTTTACAGGGCTAATCCTGCAAGGAACGCAGGAAGGAAAGATTCTAGTGTGTCTGTTTTCTAGCCTAATCCTTATCTTAATTGCTGCCCCTGCTGCTTTAAGTGTTTTCAGAAACTGCCCAGACTTTCAGTCTGTAGCTGAGCTTCTCTGGATTTCCCCCCCCCCCAGTTTTTTGTGGTACGTTTATTCCTGGGGCTTGAACAGCTATTTACAGAAGGGTTGGCATAGCCATAGAAGAAATGGCTGAGAGGCAGGATGCAAGCTTGGAATGCTGATTTTTTTTTTTACTGCCTTTCTGGGGGCATGTGATCTTTCCTTAAATCTGGATGATTACCTTAGAATATCTTGTGAGGTGAGTGAGAGCAGCTGGTATCTTTAAGTGGTGCAAATGGTTCTAAGGATTGCTTATCCTGGGTGTGCTCTTTCTGGAGAGCTTAAGTGACCTCTCTGCTAAAGGGTTTCACTTTATGAGCAAGAGGTGGCTGCTGATAGTTATCATTGCATTTTAACTATTTTAATTCCTCAAGGTGCTCTGGCACCCTGCCTGATTTGTAACTCCAGCTTGCAGGTATTTCTAATCTAATGATTGGTATTTAGAGAAGCTCTTTGCAAGCAAAGAAGCTTTTTGTATTTTGGTACAGGTAATCCTTGACTTACAACAGTTCATTTAGGGTTCCAGAAGGAGCTTGGGGAATTACCTGGATAAAGAGATAGATAGCTATATTCATAGGCAAAAATTCCCTGCAGCAAGGTCTGAACAAAGGCAGAATGGGATTAGCCCTCACTCAAGATATTAATTTGTTAATTTGTCTCTTTAGCTCAGCATTTTGCAGCCCAAATATGCCCGCCCACCCACTTTCTGGAGAGCTTAAATAACCTCTCTGCTAAAGGGTTTCACTTTATGAGCAAGAGTTGGCTGTATTTTAACTATTTTAATTCCTCAATGTGCTCTGGCACCTGCCTGATTTGTAACACTGGATTGCAGGTATTGCTTAGGAAAAGGAAGGTATTCAGACAGAATGGTTTAGCTTTCCATCACAGCTGTGACTCATTGACCTTCAGTGTGTATTCCCCCATTTCTAATCTAATGACTGGTATTTAGGGCAGCTTTTTGCAAGCAAAGAAGCTTTTTGTATTTTTGTACAGGTAACCCTTGACTTACAACAGTTCATTTAGTGACCATTCAAAGTCACAATGGCACTGAAAAAAGTGACTTATGACTGTTTTTCACACTTACGACCGTTGCAGCATCCCCATGGTCACGAGAGGGTGGCCAAGGCTAAACGCCCCTTGATGTGAGTGACATCAAGTTGGCCATGCCCACTCAGTCACATGACCACCCAGCCACGCCTACCCAGCCGGTCATTAGGGCAGAGGACCGGTTGTTAAATTATTTGAAGCCCACCACTTGTGGAAAGGTTGGGGAACTCTTTGTTAATGGACACATTCAATTGTCCCCTTAACTTTGACTTGAAGGTATCTGGCAAACTGTAGCCAAGGTCACTTCCTTATGGTGCAGCCTTCTTTTCATCCTTGGCCCATAGCTGAGGTTGCCAAAGCTTGAAATGTTGAGTTCTGGTGTAAAAATGTTTTCCATATACTGTTGGTGCAGTCTATAGCAGTGCTTTATTGGGGACATGGATGATAATATGTCAGAGTTTGGAGGCTATCTCCCCCAGATCCCAAGCCAATGCTTGGTTTATTGGGCTTTATTTGCTGTTAATTACTCAGACAGAACCACACTGCTACCTTCTAAATGATGTTGAACCATAATTCCCAATAGTCTTCATTACTAGACAGGTTAACTGAAAATGTTGGAAATTGCAGCTTATCCATATCTGGAGGACCAAAGAAAGCTCCCCTTGAATTTAAATTCTATGATTTAAAGAGAAATGAATAAAATATTCTCATTTTTCAAATGGCTACCTTATCAGCTATAGAACTTACAAAGAGAGCATAAGTCAAATACTGGTAGAAAATTAAGAGGAAAGTCAAGAAAATTTTCATGCAGTCAAGAACAGAAGGAACAGATAAAATCAGCCATATATGATAATGGGATTGAATAAGGAAGGACAACAATTTGTTACAAGACACAACCTGCCCCATCCCAAATTATTGTGAATCTTGGAACTCCTAAACCCGTGATGGCGAACCTATGGCACGTGTGCCCAAAGTGGCACACGAAGCCATGTCGCCCGGCACGCGTGGCCTTGCCTGTTTGTCTTCCGGGTTTCTGGTGCACATGCGTGCGCGATGATCAGCTGTCATTCGCACGCGCGGCAGTGCCAAAAACCGGTGTGCGCATGTGTGCCGGCCAGCTGATTGTTGGGCACACATGCGTGCTAGAACCCGGAAGTTCGGCTTTTCCAGAGCACGGCCCTGATGCACGCGTGCGTGTGCATGATGTTTCCACGCAACCTTTTTGGCACTCGGTGCCGAAAAGGTTCGCCATCACTGTCCTAAACTCTTCCCCATAGTTGCTCATCATCATCAGGGCAGTTTCCCACCATTTTGTTATCTTCAAAACTATCAAATTCCCAGAAAATCCACTTCCTATCCATATATGACCACTCTAAATTGTTATCTCATTCCCTAATGATCTAAGCCAGGGGTCGGCAACCTTAAAAACTCAAAGAGCCATTTGGACCCATTTCCCAGAGAAAACAAAACACCTGGAGCCACAAAACCTGGGTGGGCATGGCCAACTCGACATCACTCCCACTGAGTCACATGACACCCCCCCCCCCAGCTCGGCAGCCATCTCTTTTTCTCCCTCTCATCTTTCTTTCCCTCTCCCCATCTCTCTCTCCCTCCCTCATCTCTCTCTTTCTCCCATCTCTCTTTCTCCCATCTCTCTCCCCTTCTCTCTTTGTGTGCTGAGGAACGATCGCCACCCCCAGCGAAGGCTTCTCTTCGGGCAACCCTCCTCCCCCTCTTGCGACTCCCTGGCTGGCTGTGGCGCGCACGGGGAGACCCTCCTCAAGCAAGCGTCAAAGTGCAGCAAAGGTGAACGCGGAGGATGGGCGGTTGCTCGCTTAAGGAGGGTCTTTGAATGTGGCTTCTCTCCTGCCCTAAGGATCCGGCCATTGCCTTGCTGTGTCCCGTCCCGTCTCCCCCCTGCAGCTCTTTGGCTGAGCAAGGAGGGCGTGAGCTCCAGCCCGAAGCAGCAGGAAGCGAAGGCTGCCTTACGCGCAAATGTGGCGTGAAGGCAGCTACAGGGCCGCTTCTTTCCTGTCCTAAGGATCTGGCCATCACCTTGCCGTGCCCCCCCCCCCGCATGAGAGGAGGGGGAGGAGGGTTGCCGGAGCGAAGGCAGCCTTCGCTTCCTGCTGCTTTGGGCTGGAGCTTATGACCACCCCGCTCGGCCGAAGAGCTGCGGGGGATGGGATGGGACACAGCAAGGCAATGGCCAGAGCCTTAGGGCAGGAGAGAAGCCGCGTCCAAAGACCCTTCTTAAGCAAGCAGCCGCCCACCCTCCGTGCATGCTTTTGCTGTGCTTTGGCACTCGCTTGAGGGACTCCCTGCACATGTGCACCCTCCCGGCCCCGCCACAGCAGCCAGGGAGTCGCGAGAGGGGGAGGAGGGTCGCCCGAAGGAAAGTCTCCGTCAGGGGTGGCTATGTTCCTCAACCAGTGCCGGAGAATCAGCCCCGCCCGCTTCTGCATTCCTGCTGTCGCCCTTACCTTCTCAGGCCAGGTGAGGGAGGGGCAAGCAGCCGCCCACCCTCTGTGTGTGCTTTTGCTGCACTTTGGCGCTTGCTTGAGGGACTCCCTGCGCATGTGCACCCTCCCGGCCCCGCCTCAGCCAGCCAGGGAGTTGCGAGAGGGGGAGGAGGGTCACCTGAAGGGAAGCCTCCACCGGGGGTGGCTATGTTCCTCAACCAGCGCCGGAGAATCAGCCCCAGCCGCTTCTTCATTCCTGCTGTCGCCCTTACCTTCTCAGGCCAGGTGAGGGAGGGGAAAGCAAGGCCAGCCAGTGATGGGACAGGGAGCCACAGCAGGGGGCCCAAAGAGCCACATGCAGCTCTGGAGCCGCAGGTTGCCGACCCCTGATCTAAGCAACCTCATAAACAATAAGTGAAGTTCCCACCAAAAGATTGCTTGTCTCTAATTGATAGAATACTAATACTAAAAGGAAATAGATAAGTCAAAAAGCAATCCTTAGAGTTTAGCATTGGATTGCCTGACTACGTGCTAATCGTGATATATATTTTCCTCAAGTTTTCAAGTCAAACTTGATTCTTGGTGTTGTATGGAGTTGTCCATACTGGCAACAGTACACAAGTTGCTTGTGTCAACTCGCAAAGCATTCCTGACCTGCTCTCGAGTTGCCATAGGCAAGGGGATGGGGAATTGAGCCTCGCAGCTCCATTGAGGAACTTGCATTTCAGTCAAAACAAAGCACATTCCAGCCGGCAATGTCAAGGTCATCTCCAGGGTGAATCACAGTGACCAGAAGGAGTGACTTCTACAACCCACGAAATTGCTTCGTTGGGGAATGTGATGGATGACACACCTTGGGGGGAGGGGGAAACAGGGTCAGAGCCAAGGCGCGAATTAAGTGAGGTCAGAGTTGACTTCACTTGGTTCATGCTGACATAAAGCTCCTAATAAATAACTGGATTTCTTTTGAAGCTTGGCTTGAGGCTCATTATTTAATTAGGACATGGGTATGTGGTTGGAACCCTGACAGCAAGCCAACTCTCTCAAAACGAATCAAAACAACCAGGATTCCTGAGTCCCGGGCTCTCCATTCGCTCCCCAACACATGGGATGCGTGGAGAGAAACTCAGGCGACCAGAGCGGGGCAGAACTTGCCCCACCCAGGGAACTCCAGGAACCAGCAGCCCAATTGGAACCAAATTGCAGCCCTCTCTGGACATCAAAGCTGAGACAGCCAAGATGCCCGCCCCAGTGACCGAAATGAAAAGGGATGAGTATTGGTGGCAAAAAGTCCCTAAAGTGGCTGAGATTGAGCTCCCCCACCCTAGCACCTGGGGCTGCGGGAAACCCTTGAGCGAGCTAGAAAGAGTGGAATGGATGAGAGACTGGGAACAGGCCAGACTTGCAAAACCTCTGATGGAACCCTTGGGGGGATCCTTAGAACTGAGGGAGAAATTTGACTGAACCACCCGTCATGATGAGGGGCCGTCGTGCTGCCCAAAAGAGAGGGGGGTTGCAAATGAGCTCTTTGAAGTGAGGAGACACAGATGGGAATGCATCCCCCCTTCTCCACCCACCAGAAGGAGAATGAGCCTGAGGCTGCTGCTGGTGGCTCCTATGCACAACAGGCAAGATGCCCAAGGCGGGCGGCCCCCCCTCTCTACGAATTAGAGCCGAGGGAGACTGCCAAACACACCAAGCACAGGCATACAGGGGCCAGCATGATGAGGGAAGAGCAGTGCTGAATGAACCACCCAGATTCAGGGGGAAATTCGATGGGGACTCAGATCAACTGGCTCTATTACTTGACTCTGCTAGAGTCCACCTAAAGCGCTATGGACACCTTTACCCATTGCACAGAGCCATGGTGAATACCATTGCCGGGGGGCTAGAGGGAGAACAAAGGAATGGCTAGCAGCCCTCCATAAGAGGAGAGCCCCCCAGATGCAAGACGTCGATGACTTCCTACAAGAGCTAGAAGCCAGATTTGAGGAAGTGGAGGAGGATCAGTACATGGAGGATGAGCTTCGAAACCTAAAGCAAAGAGGGCGACCCATTAAGGAACACATCCGTGAATTCAGGAGAGTCATGGGGAAGCTACTCCCTTTGCCAGAGTGGCTATTAGTTCACTTTTCAGAATGAGCCTGGTGTCAGGGTCTCGATGGATGCCCTAATTAATTCATGAGCCTCGAGCCAAGTTTCAAAAGTAATCCAGTTATTTATTAGGAGCAACATGTCAGCACATACCCAAGTGAAGTCAGCTCTGCCCCACGTAATGTCCCAACTATGACCCTGTTTCCCCCCTCCTCCCAGGGTGTGTCATAAATCACATTCTCCAACGAAGCACTTTCGTGGGCTGTAGAGAACATGCCTCTCCAACTGGCTCTGGTAACCTAGGCTGTGGCCTTGAGGAAGGTATGAGTGGAATGTGCTTCTGGTTGCTGCCGTGTTGCTCCATCAGCTTTCCCCCTCCTGCCTATGGCAACCTGAGAGCAGGCCAGGAATGCTTTACGAGTTGACACCTGGACAAGCAAATTGCCTAAGTAACCGCCTATTGGGACATTCCAAACTGACTCTCTGAGTGGTTCCGAGTAGCCATAAAAGTTGACTGTGAATTGCATGCCAACGACATGCGGAAGCAACTGGATACCAAGGAGAGAGAACAATCAGACCGGAGACCATCTGGCCAATGGGAGGCCGCAGCAGCACAGCCGGCCCCAAGGCCAACCCTCCCATGAAGCCAGTTGAAATGTTACAGAGGTGGAGGGATGGGCCACATTGCATCGGAATGCGTGACCCCAGCTCTGAAACCCAAGCCAGAGCCATCACCCAGGGCACAACTGGAACGAGGCCCCAGGCGTGCCTCCGACACATCCCGAAAAGCCTTCCAGCCTGTAGAGGTCCCTCCCCACCCAGCCAAAGGGGGAGGAACTCCAGCCAATGATGACCAATCGCCAGATCCCTATAACAGTGAGGATGAAGGGGAAAATGACCCGATGGTAAGTGAACTGATCCACCTCTTCGTCCTCCCAATACGCCTCACAGCCCCAAAAACAGGGACCCAGGGTACTTTTCAAGCCCTAATAGATTCAGGCTGCACTAGATGCTTGATTAACCTAACCACGGTCCTGAAACTGGGGATTAGAGCGAAGAGACTGGCCCACCCGATCAGATTCGAACAGGTTGATGGGTCCCTATTAGGGGGAGCCTACGCCACCCATCTGACCGAACCAGTGAGGCTAGAGCTAGTAGACCATGGGGAAGCAATTCAATTCATAATAGCCCCCAGAATGACAGAAGCGGTCTTACTGGGCCTCTCTTGGCTAGACAAGTGGGGCCCTACAATCTGGTGGCAAGGGGGCACCCAGAGGCTGAGGATAGCAAGAGGACCCCAGCCCCTTCTGCACCAGCAAATAGAAGCATCGCCCATGCAGGAAACAACCCCCCCCCGAAGGCTCCACCAGAACAATTAGCAGCCACCTCCGACAAAACCCCAGAGGTCGAACAGATCCCCAAAGAATATCAGGACCTTGTGGAAGTGTTCAGCAAGTACAAGTGCAATGTCCTATCCCCCTCACCACCACAAGATGGACTGCACCATCGAAATCATCGCTGGGACAAAACTACCCAAACCCAAACTGTACACCATGATGCCCCGGGAAATGCAAGAAATGCACAAATACATAGACAAAAATCTAGCAAGGGGGTTCATCGAGCCAGCCAAGCCACGGGTCGCAGCCCCAGTCCTATTTAATGGAAAAAAAGATGGAACAATGAGATTATGCATGGATTTTAGGGGTATAAACTGTGTGTGTGTACACAACCTATACCCCCTCCCCAGAGGTGGGTTCCTCCTGGTTCGGACCGGTTTGCCCGAACCGCTAGCGACCCGCTGGTGATGTCATGATGATGTCACTGATCTGGTTCGGTAGGTGCCGGTCTGTGGGCGCCGCCATCTTTTTTTGAATTTTTTGAATTATTTTTTTATTTTTTTGAATTTTTTCCAGGTTTTTTTTCTTCTGCACATGCGCAGAAGCCAAGTTTTCGGCACTGCGTATGCATCGCCATCTTGTTTTTGGCTTTTTTTGGGGGGGTATCTTTTTGCACTGCACATGTGCGCATGCGCAAAGCGCGCGCGCCCATGAGGCACAGCCATGTGGCATGAGAGGAAGCAAACCAGCAGTGAGGTAAGTTAGAACCCACCCCTGCCCCTCCCTCTCATGAAGGATATGCTAGCCAAAGTCTTTACTAAATTAGACCTCAGAGAAGCATACTACCGAGTTCACCTCAGGGAAGGAGATGAATGGAAAACAGCATTCAACTTCTCCCTAGGGAGCTTCCAATTCAAAGTAATGCCTTTCGGACTCCAGGGCCCCCCGGCGATGTTTATTCAGTTAATAAACAAGGTGCTACATGAGCACCTCTATAAGGGGGTCCTTGTCTACCTGAACAACATCCTCATCTATACTGAGACCATAGAGGACCACATACCCATAGTCTGCCAGGTGCTGGAAAAACTTCTGGTGGCAAACCTGTACGTCAAGCTGTCAAAATGCGAATTTCACCGCACATGGCTAGACTACCTGGGCTACCAAGTGTCAAATGAGGGCATAGAGATGTACCCATCCAAAGTACAAGCTGTCCTAGGCTAGCAGCTCCCTCACCCCCACAGACAGCTACAAAGCTTTCTAGGATTCACAAAGTTTTACAGGCAATTCATCCCGTCCTTCGTGAAGATTGCCAAACCCATGACAGACCTCCTAAAGACAGGGGGCCCAGGGACGAAGCCCCACCCAGGACAACCCCTACAGTGGGACCTAACCTGCCAAAAGGCATTCAAAACACTAAAATAACTTTTTGCAAAGGAACCGATGCTGAAGCATCCTGACCCCGAACAATCCTTCGTCATCCAAGCAGATGCCAGTGACGTTGCAGTGGGAGTTGTGCTACTCCAAAGAAATAGCCAAGGAAAATTACAGCCCTGCGCCTACACCTCCCGCAAACTCATGGACACAGGAAGGCGATGGGCCGCATGGGAAAAAGAAGCTTTTGCGGTGAGATGGGCACTGCTAACCTGACGCCACCTGCTGGAAGGGGGGGGGAGAAACAGTTTGAAGTCTGGACTGACCACAAATATCTGGAGGCCCTTAGGACCCCGCGGAAACTATCGCCCAAACAAGTCCGCTGGGCTCAACACTTCAACCGATTCAATTTCATGCTAAAGCACATCCCAGGGGGGAAGAATTTTCTAGCTGAGCCCTCTCCCATATGCCCCAGTACAACTGCGAATGGGAGTAGGTAGTAGACACCATCATCCCCCCTACCCAAACAGCAGCCCAAGTGACCACCAGATGACAATGCCATGATCGGCAAGAATGACCCGCAAGCGATCTAACCACGAAACTCAAAATCGAACTGCTAGCAGATCCCTGGTTCCATGACAACCAACGTATCTTGACAAAAAGGGAGGACCTAGCATGGAAAGGGACGAAACTCTACGTCCCAGAGTCCCTACGCACCTTAATCTTCCAGAGGAGGCACGATGTCAAATCGGCGGGCTACTTTGGGTTCTAAAGACTTTACACTTAGCACGGAGGCAATTCTGGTGGCCCGGCATTAAGAAAGACGTGGACAGTTATGTGAAAAGTTGCACCATCTGTATCACTATGAAAAAGTGACCAGGAAAACTCCCCGGACTGCTGCAACCGGTGGCAGAGCCAACGAGGCCATGGGAGGAAATCGCAATGGACTTTATAGTGGAGTTGCCGAAGAGCGGGGGGAACACTGTGATCTGGACTGTGATTGACTTATTCTCCAAGCAGGCACATTTCATACCCTGCAGCGGACTACCCTCAACCCACCAGCTAGACAAACTGTTCCTGAAGCACATCTACCACCTGCATGGAGTGCCACAAAGAATCATCTCAGACAGAGGGGTCCAGTTCACAGCTAAGTTCTGGAGTTCCTGCAGTCCATTCGGTCGCTTAGCTTAGCTTTTCATCCAGCTACCAATGGGGGGATAGAATGTCTGAACATCATGGTAGAGGAGTACCTGAGGTGTTACATGAACTATCAGCAGTCCAATTGGGCGGATCTCCTGCCTTTCACTGAGGTCGCGTACAATAATGCTGTTCACAGTAGCATGGGACTAACTCCATTCAAAGTAGTGAGCAGCATGGACTTTGTCCCAATGCCAGAATACCCAAGGGATCCCCCCTCCTCAATCAGCTTGACAGACTGGCTGTCAACACTAAAAGCAGCATGGGAAAATGTCAAGAAAGCGCTAGCTAAAGCAGCACAGACCTATAAGAAACAGGCAGACAAACACCGAGCCCCACAACGGCCTTTCCAGCTGGGATGGCCGTCTATCTCTCCACAAAATACTTGAGGTTAAAACTCCCCAGTAAAAAGCTGGGACCCAAGTTCATGGGGCCATTTCCCATAGTGAAGATTATCAACCCGGTCACTGTGCAATTAAAATTGCCCTGACTGCTAGGGAAGATACACCCGATATTCCATAGCAGCCTCTTAAAACCCATGGTTGGGTCAACCCTGAGACCACTACCCCATGAGCCCCCAGACCCAGTGGTCATAGGGAGCCAAACCCATTATGAGGTGCAACGCATCCTTAACTCAAGGTGGAGACAGCTCCAATACCTAATCAAGTGGAAGGGCTATCCCTTATCAGAGGCATCTTGGGTAAAGACCAGAAACATCCAAGCTGACCGCCTTATATTTAAATTCCATGAAGACAACCCAACAAAGCCTGGGTTGCACCCCTAAAATCTATACCTGTACTCAAACTGTTTTTGCTTTGCACAGGTCGCCTTCAGGAAGTGAGTGAAGCTGAATGTCAACTCGCAAAGCATTCCTGACCTGCTCTTGAGTTGCCATAGGTAGTGGGATGGGGAATTGAGCCTTGCAGCTGCATTGAGGAATTTGCATTTCAGTCAAAACAAAGCACATTCCAGCCGGCAATGTCAAGGTCATCTCCAGGGTGACCCACAGTGACCAGAGGGAGTGACTTCTACAACACATGAAATTGCTTCATTTGGAAATGTGACTGATGACACACCTTGAGGGGAGGGGGAAACAGGGTCAGAGCCAAGGCGCGAATTAAGTGAGGTCAGAGTTGGCTTCATTTGGTTTGTGCCGACATGAAGCTCCTAATAAGTAACTGGATTTCTTTTGAAGCTTGGCTTGAGGCTCATGATTTAATTAGGGCATCGGTCGAAACCCTGACAGCTTGCTAATTCTTTCTTCTGGGATTTTTTTTTAAAACTTTGTTTTCTAACCCAAAGCCCTGATATTCCCCAGTGGCCCAAAGTATTTGTTTCCTATAATTTTGCAATGTACTAAAACAAAACATTCATGTTTGACATATTTCCTAAATAATTTACAAAACTAAAGCTTATAAAGGTTTATTCTTTTTGAAAGGAAATGGGAAAGTTCTTATTTTCAGACTCAACTTTGAAGAACATATGGTAAACAATGGACTCTGAAGATATAACAGATGTATTTTATACCTTGGTTTTCTCTATAAAAAGATTCTCTTCAAATCTCTAGAAATTACCATGTACTGAAATTTTTAAGGACTTCAATGGAAAATTACTTATGTTCTGGGTTTCTTGCTCTTTTATTGATATCTTCTCTTGTAATATATAGAAATGTTGAAGCCATTGTGAGGTGGGAATAGATAAAGATCTGTGTTTTAATTACTTCATAATTTAGATTTTAGAAATTGTTTCCTAAATGTAAGAGCAATTCAGCATGGGAATCATAGAGTTGGAAAGGGCAATTTAGGTCATCAGATCCAATCCCTGTTCAGTGCAGGAATCAAAATTAAAGCATCTCCAGCAGATGGTTGTCTAGTCTCTGCTTGAACACATCTGCTGAAGGAATATTCACATCTCTCTTGATAATTGATTCCACTGTCAAACTGCTCATACTGTTAAGAAGTCTTTTTTGTTGAAGCTGAATCTGATTCCTTGTAATGTAAATCTATTATTCTGTGCACTCCAGAATGATAGAGATCAACTCTTGACTCTTTTTCTGTGTGATATTCTGGCAGATATTTGATGGGAACTGCTGTTTTTTTCTCCCCCAGCACCCCCCTTCCACTATATCTCTTCTTTTCAAGGCTAAAAATACCCAGCTCCTGTAGTTCCTCTTCATAGGATTTAGTGTCTTTTTTTGTTTTTCACTGAACCCAGTTTTTCTGAATCTTACTTAAAATGTGATTCCTACAGTAGATCTGAACACATTTTTTAATGCGGTAGGTTTTGCTAAAAATAAGATATAAGATGCAACTTTTTCACACTTGATTAAAAATCACTAGACTTAAAATAAGGCAATATTAGTCTGGCAAGAATTTGGATAGATCTATGCTCCTTATAGTTATTGCATTGTTTTCAAGGTGTTTACAGAATTATCACTTCATGATCTGCTCTTGAACTTTCCTAGACTGATAGCGCTGGTTTGTAGTTTCTCAGATTCTTTCCTCCTCCCCACTTTGAAAAAAAGGATACTAATCTAATTCTTCAAGATTTCTCAAATGAAGTACATAACAATTCAGCTGAGATCCCCAGCATCTTCCTTCAGAATTGTAGGATGCAATTCACCTGATCTTGTAAAGTATATAGATGTTACGTGACTATGTTGCTAACATTTCAGGCTTCAATTTTGCTCCCTTATCTTGTTCCTCATAATGTCCTAGTGCAGCGGTTCTCAACCTGTGGGTCGCGACCCCTTTGGGGGTCGAACGACCTTTTCACAGGGGTCACCGCACGCGCTAGCCCGCCATCTTGGAAATGCTCCCAGTTCGGCCGTGCCTGTGGGTCGCCGGACAGCCGGTAGCCACAGAAGCGGGAGACTTCGCCCACCCGCCCGGACACCGCCATTTGAGTTCTTTTACCCTATGCATATGCGCAGAATGCTTTGCGCATGCGCAGAGGGTAAAAGACCTCAAATGGCAGCGTCCGGGACGGGTAGGCGGAGCCTCACGCTACCTTGGTGACTGGCTCTACGGCGACCGACAGGCACGAGCGAACCGGGAGCATTTCACCCCTGGTCCTTACTAATGTTCCGTGGCTACCGGCTGTCCGGCGACCCGCAGGCGCGGCTGAACTGGGAGCCTTTCACCCCTGGTGCCACGCCCCCTTTGTCACCTCATCACGCGCAGGGTGGGGGTCACGGCGGTGGGGCGGGGGTCACGGGGGGTCGCGGCATTAAAAAGGTTGAGAACCACTGTCCTAGTGCAACATGTACTTTCTTCTTGGATAAAACTGAACAAAAATAGGAACTGGTCAACTTTTTTCTTTCTTTCTAATTTATTAGAGTTTTGTTTTCTTTGCAGCTCATAGACTGATTCCCTTCTCTTTCTTTTATTTTTATTTTGAATATGTACAAAAAAATTCTCTTTTTGGTAAGGAGATTGTAGAATTTTATTCCTTGAAGATGCTAGGGCAAAACTGGAATAGACATTCTGCAAAGCTGTTTCAGGAATCTGGCAGGTTCAACACTTCCTGATATGAGACCTCCCAGTGGCAGTAGCTTTCTTGCTGTTTACTGGACATACCATTAACTTCACAGCATAGTATTTGTTGTGCTTATAATGTCATCAAAACACACTTTCTAACAGTAGGAGAATTACAAGGTACTAAACACACCATATGTTTTTGTGACCTGTAGAATTGCAGTTCTTGGCTTCAGTTACTATATTATATATATCTATATCTATATCTATATCTATATCTATCTATATCTATATCTATATCTATATCTATATCTATATCTATATCTATATCTATATCTATATCTATATCTATATCTATATCTATATCTATATCTATATCTATATCTATATCTATATCTATATCTATCTATCTATCTATCTATCTATCTATCTATCTATCTATCTATCTATCTATCTATCTATCTATCTATCTATCTATCTATCTATCTATCTATCTATCTATCTATCTATATATATGCTTGTTTTCTGTTCAGTTCTACATCTGTAAATATGCATAAGTATGAACAAATTGTCTTTTTGATCCTAGGCATTGCATATAATTTTGAAAAAGAAGAGATTAATTTTTTTATACCAATCTCTAGAGAGAAGCATGCTGCTTCTTCTTGTCCATTGTCACTCTGGCAGTTTATTCATCATTTAGTTGATTTCAGAAGCTTATATCCCCCCGCAATCATTTTCATAATTCCTATGAAAAAAAATCCCAGCTTGAATTTTTTTGCTTATGTGTAGCATTCATTTTCCTGAGCAGCATATCTTCATAGTACTGCAACTCTAGAACAGATTACATTTGGCAAAACAAGGATACCATGATTGCCTGAGAGAAAAAACAGCCAAGGAAAATGCAGATTTATGAATAAAATGGCAAAGCCCTCTTTACTGCAGGGGTGTCAAACTTGCAGCCCACGGCCCGGATGCATCATGCGTCATGCACTGGCCATGCCCATGTCCAGTTTAGCAAAGGGGGAAAAAGTCATGATATGTCACATGATGATGCTATGACGACGTGAGTTTGACACCCCTGCTTTACTGCTTAAAGAAAAGTATGACGTGTCCCTGTAGTCATCAGCAATTGAACACAACCTCAAAAAAGTTTTTTATTTTTTAATCATTGAGTAAAGTGGAACACCTGTTATATATTCCAAGCAAGTGATGCTTGACACATTGTGGTATATTAGTAACTATGTAAATCCACTCTGGCCAAATGTTTTTAAAACTTTGTTAGGAAACCCTAAAATGCTTCAGAAATTTTCAAGCATTTCTTAATGGACATTACAGCAACATTGAATGATCTTTCCTGAAGATCATTTACTACTTTTTTTTTTTTTGCAATATACAGCTACTAAGCAATTTAAAATATAGTTTAGAGTACTTTTCACTCAAAGAGATGTATAAAATACCCTGCATAAGCTGAGTATGCAGATTCTCCACTGCCTAAAAAGACTTTCCTGCATTTTCTCAGCTGATACTTGAAAATGATTCAGATTAGAGACTTCCAGTGGTGACGTTGAGGTGGAGTAGAGGAAAGATCTTTCACGATCGGGGACCCTTCAGGGTGCGGAGAGCCTGGAGAGCCATGTGAAATAAAGGGGAAGCCTGGGGGGTAGTGAGGTGAAAGGCAATCACCCGCTGCAATGAAAGGAAACCCCTTAAACCCGGCGTGAAAGTGTCTGCTATTGTGAGATGGTGGACCCGAGGCTGTGACAAGTCACAGAAGATGTGGAAGCAAAGATCTATTTAACAGACTGTGTCATTTGAAGTGAGTAAAAATATCCCAAAACTGTAATAGAAGAAAAGAGCCTAAAGAAAGAGTAAGTCCATGATTCTTGGTGAGAGAAGGAAGCTCAATTTGTGAGGGAATCCTCAAAGCAAACGGTGACCCAGCTGAAAGAGCTGTGAGTCAGCAAATTAAAATAACCAAAAGATTGAGAGAAGGGAGTCAAAGAACTTTATGGCAAGAGTTTTAGGAGGAGAGGATTAGCACACGGTGAAGAAAGTGGCTAGGAGAAGATTAGAAGGTGGAATTTGAAATCCAGAATACAGAATGACAAAAGAGTGAAAATAGAGGAAAGAGAAAAGGGAGGTGGTATAGCGAAGATGAGAGATGGCAGAGTGAGCAAGACGAGAGCAAGGCAAGATGAAGGGCGATTGATGATAGAAGTAGGAGAGAAATTGATGGTCTAGGAGTGCAGTGAGAGAAGCGGGAAAGATCGAAAAATCGGAGGAAAGTAAATTGAAAATGGAGAAGGAGCAGCACGTAGCAGACGGTGGGAGAAAGTGGAGAAGGTGGAGAAAGGTGGAGAGAGATCGGGACACAGTGAAGAGAGAGATGGGAGTGAGTGAAGAGATAGAAAGAAGAAGCGACGTATTGGAGAAACAGAGGGAAACGAACAGCGACGAGGAAGGAGTGGATGGCAACAGAAACTCAGAGAAAGTAAAGGAGACAGAGAGAGGACGGGATGCGGTGGCATGAGTGACAGAAGTGGATTGGCGGTAGACGGAGGAAGATTGGAGAAGGAAACCAGCGACTTAGAGGGACTGTGAGCCTAGTAAGAGGGAAAAAAGATGAACTGTGTTGGTGAAGGAGAAGAGAGGTTCGGGAGTCAGAGAGAAAGGATGGACAGTGGATGTAGAAGAGAAAGAAAAACAAAGAAGAAACAGAGGTTCGGAAAGAAAGTGTGAAATTAATAGGCCGTTAGCTACATAAGGAAATATTAAAGTGATTAAACGTATAGGCTATGTATAGATATTTAATATAAAGATAAGAGTTATATTAATAATTGATTTAGAGTTATAACTATATTTTATTTACAATTAATTGACTGATAGTTTATATATATATCTATGTGTGTGTGTGTGTGTGTGTGTGTGTGTGTGTTTTCCCTGTTGAATCACCTGGTATACCCAAATATGGGAGGGAGCATACTGCTTCCTTTTTGCCTTTCGGCCCCTCCAGGGGCCATCCAGGCAGTTGCTTACAACGACAGTCCGTTTCTATGTGTTACATATTTTTACTGATAAATAAATAAATAAATAAAGGGAGACTAGTATAGATCTATTTCAAGCTATTTAGCTCTCATCAGCTAGCCACACCCCTTTTTTACTGGGATTTGAACCTGGGCAGCTTGCCCAGTATTTATAGATATTTAGTATAGTATTTATAGATATTTTTATAAATATATAGTGGTACTAAAAAATTAGAGGCTAATAAGATTAAGTTAAGGTATTAAGAGGGGATCAAAGTATAAAGGTATAAAGAAGTGTGAGCTAAGAGAATAAATAGCATTGTATTCAAAGTTTGGCGGAGATTGGCTATAAAGGGTATTGAATAGAGCGGAATTAAGTTGAGAATTAATTAAAAGAGTAGTGTAAACTTGAGGAATATGATGAGTATTATAACGACAACACTGAGAACAGGAAAGAAAACAACATCAAGTCCATCACTGACACCCACATTCCCAGTAGGTCAGAGAACAACAGAAGGAATGTTGGGGGCGGAAAAACAGAGTGTAATATTAAACATACAAACTATGCAGACAACATTATTAGCCATTCAGGAAACGATGATGAAGATGCAGGAAACAATGTCTAAAAACCATATAGAATTGAAAGGAGATATGAATAAATTGGACAATAGAATAGAGATGATACAACAAACAATTGAGAAAAATGAAGAAAGAATAAAGATAGTGGAAGCGAGGTCGGAACAAACGGGGGGGAAAAGTGGACGTAGTAGATAAAAAATTGATGGCAAGGAACAAGGAACTGGAAGAATCAATTATTCACTTAGAAATGGATCAAGATGCATTTTATTTAAGATTCCAGAATGTAATGGAAGGAAAGGAAGAAGACTTGGACACTATTATGGCAGGGCTGATAGCGGGAGTGTTACAAAGGGACAGGCAAATTGGAGATCGACGAAGTGTACGGAATTCACACAAATTATGCTAGGCGCAATAGACTGCCACAAGAAGTCCATATAAGATTTGCGAGAAAGAAAGTCAGAGACATAATTTATAAGATTACAAGAGATGACCCAATGATTTATAAGGATAAAGAAATACAAACATTAAAACAAATCCTGAAGAAAGTAAGAGAGCAGAGAAGAGATTATAGGTTTCTCACTACACAGCTGACTAAAAGAAATATACTATTTGGATGGTTAATCCCCGAAGGGATATTGGTATCGTGGCAGGAGAGAAAGATCAAGATAGATAATTTAGATAAGGCACAAGAACTCTACGATCAGCTGGAGGGGGTGGAAGAAGAGAGTAGTAGTAAAGAGGAATTAGAATCTAGAAGTCAGGAACACCAGCAACGGGAGTTAAAAGAAATAGAACTGGAGATAGAAAGCAAGGAAGAAAAGGGACAAAGGGAAGAAGGAGCGGGTTTGAGAACACGACCACAAAGAGACGCTAGAATCAATGGAAGACAGAAACCAACATATAGGTAGAATAATGGAAGAAGAAATTAGGCTAATATCGATTAATGTTAATGGATTAAATGCCCCTGCCAAAAGAAAACAAATATTAACAAAATTAGCAAAACAAGGTATAGATATAGCGTGCCTACAAGAAGTACATATAAAAGAGCAGCATAGGAAATGTTTGGAATTCCCGAAATTAGGAATATTACACACAGCATTAGTGGAACAAAAACAGAGGGGAATAGCGGTATATATTAGGGAGGGAATAAAGGCTAAATTAAAATATCAAGATACAGAGGGAAGAGTTTTAATGATAGAACTACAAATTGAGCAGAAATCATGGTTGTTGGTGACAATTTACGCCCCAAATGAGAACCAAAAAGAATTTTACAGCAAATTACATGAAAAACTGATAGAAATGGGACAGGGAATTGGTGAGCCAGGCGGATCCCCGGCCAACCCAGCTACCAGATGGGGATCTGAGGGTCGCTACCCTGCCGGCACAGACATCCTTCATCTGAGGGTGCAGACCCACAGACCCCTGCCTGGAGCAAACAGGTAATAAAGGGAGATCCTGAGTTTTCACATTCAACAGCTGCCCGAAAGCAGGTGAGTACCGCTTTAAAATTTAATCCCTAGGATTGAGGGGAGTGGAAGCGAGAGTGGAAGAGTGTGTGTGGGGGGGCTTTGTCTGCAGAAAACAGCTGGCTCTCACCTCCTCCATTGACCTCTAGCCGCCCCCCAACCTGCTGCTAGTTCGAAAGAGCAGTGACCGGCTGAATTGGGAAAGCAAGGGGTGGTCACGGAGTGTGAGACCTTCTGGGAAATGCAAAAAAAAAAAAAAAGCCAAATGGGCTGTGAAGTGAAAAGTGGGTAATAAACAAAAGGGAAAATAAAAATAAAGGGAATCCCAGTGTCCCCCAAAGCAAACCCCAGGATTTTATTTTATTTTTCTTTGAGGTAGTCAAGCAAGAAGTGAAGTTGTAGGAGGTGCTCATACTGGTCAGCATTGGGGGCAGCAGTTCCTCCCAGATTCCCGTTTTTTAGAGGGATCTGAAAACCGGAAGCAGAGTTCCCTAATAGAAGAGGTACTCATACTTCGTGTAGGGAAATGAAGTCCTCTCCAGACCTTTTTGTCTGAAAACTGATGGTGGTACTAGCCCGGCTGCACCAAAGTGTCAAACCCCACATCGGAAGGGAAAAAACATGGGACGTGTCAACTCGAGGGAGGTAGAAACCCCAGGGGTGAAATGCTCCCGGTTCGGGATGCCTGCCAGTTGTTGGAGAGCCAGTAGTGACGGCAGCGCTAGGCTTCACCCACCCGCCCGGATGCCGCCATTTGGGTTCTTTTACCCTCTGCGCATGCGCAGAACGCTTTGTGCATGTGCAGAGGGTAAAAGAACCCAAATGGCGGCATCCGGGCAGGTGGGCGAAACCTAGCGCTGCGGTCGCTACCAGCTCTCCGATGACCAGCAGGCACGCCCAAACTGGGAGCATTTCACACCTGAGAAACCCCTTTAGGAGACTTGCTTGAGGCTTGGGATGAGAGGCAAATGCCTATCCTGGCTGGTATGAATAGGAGAAAAGCAAAAAGAATATGTAGAAAATGGGCTTTGCTACGGGATGACACTGGGAGACAAATTTGGCCTGACAGCGGTACTTTTGATTTTAAAACCTTGAAAGCACTTAGACCCCAAATCAAGCCCAGCCAAATAACTTACTGGTACTGCTGGGCTGAATTAGCCAAATCAAAGGACTTAATTGTAGGGAAAGATCAAACAAAAATAGAAACCCATTCCCTAAAAGGTAAAACTGAGGCAAGAATTATGGCTCCCCTACTGAGCAAACCTGTACTGGGGAGGAATAGGGGCCAACTGGAATATGTCCTAACCCACACGCCCTTCTCTGCCTCAGACCTCGTTTTTTGGAAAAAAGACACTCCAACATTCAGGGCAGACCCTCAATCAGTTATCCGAACCCTGAAATCAATAATAGAGAGCCACAACCCTTCATGGGAATACATGAAGGGCTTGGATGTGACCCTCGGCTCAGTATGGGTGTGGTGCCTTGCCTGCCGGGGAGGAGGGGGGCCATTGATGTGGGGGAGGGGATCTCTGGGGTGTTGGAGAGCTGGAGTATTGTGGTTATGACTGGGAGAGGTAGATATGGTGGGAGCCAAGGGGTAGGCTGCTCTTGGGGAACTAGGACTCGCTGTCTCAAAGCTATTCCTTGTTCTGGCCCCTCTGGTTCTGGTTCACCAGGCTCATCTCGTATTCCTGGTGACTTGGGATGTCAGGGCCCTGGCCTCAGGCTGCTGCTGCTTAATGCCAGGTCTGTTGTTAACAAGGCCCCCCTCGTTCGGGATTTAATCCTGGAGGAGAGGGCTGACCTGGCATGCATAACTGAGACCTGGCTGGGCCAGGAGGGGGGTGTTCCCCTCTCAGAGATGTGCCCAGAAGGGTTTCAGGTATTGCATCAGCCGCGACTCCAGGGAAGGGGTGGAGGAGTGGCAGTTATTCTCCGTAAGAGTCTCTGTCCTCGCAGGATCCCTGCCCCAGAGATTGTTGGGTGTGAGTCTCTCCTCTTGAAGTTGGACTCAGGGGTTCAGTTGGGCTTGTTGTTGATGTACCTGCCTCCCAACTGCATTACGATGGCCCTGCTAGAGGCAGTAGCCGGGTTGGCGGTGGAGTTTCTCAGGCTTATGGTACTGGGGGACTTCAACTTGCCATCACTTGGCGAACCCTCGGATGCGGCTCAGGAGTTCATGGCTTCCCTGACAACCATGGCCCTTACCCAAGTAGTTCAGGTTCCGACTCATAGGGGTGG
>QLTV01003975.1:957314-996428 GCA_003457575.1 Thermophis baileyi
CATCAAAGGGAGAAAGGCAAAAACCTTTAAAAATACAGAAAATTGAATTTCTAAATTGGACAGGCGTTGTTTTGGATAGGCATTTTAAAATGCTGGAACTATTTACTTAAAAAACTAATATCATCTTTATATTTTGGATTGTTACCATTAAAATTGGATAAAACTGGTTAATATTGAATTTTACCTAAGAGTGCCACCTGCTGACAAAAGGAAGGCATAACACATTCCCAAAATCCTGGAAATCCTTGGCTATTGGAGATTTAAATGTGAGAATAAGAAAGACACTATTATTAAAGTGACCCCTGAAGGCTACAACACAAGACTGAATTTATAGAGGGACTTATGAAGGTTCTGGAAACCTTCAAATTCTTGGGACTATCCAGAGGAACAGGTCGATCAGCTTTGGGATATAAAGATTTATGAATATTGAACTTTTTGAGAAGTGACTTTAGGTTTGAATATATGGTTTTTGGATTATTGGACAAAAGAGGGACAAAATAAAACTAAACGAGATGCTCCACCAGCAAGAAAGGAGTGGAATTTGGGGAGAAACGGAGTCAATAATTCAAAGTATTAAGGATACTCTGACAAGAAGCTACAAGGAGATTATGAATAAAATGCAGAGCATAGATGGAGAGCTGGAAAACATGATACAAAAGACAAGGAGTGACCAAGACACCCAGGAAGAGAAGGAGCCAATTGAAAGAGTAGATGAAAAAACAGAACAGAAAAATCAACAAATAAAATGAGATGACAAGAAGGAGATAACCACAAAAACAACAATGACTGATGAAATAAACCAAGGGGAGAGTATTTTAAGGGAATTAAAAAAGGAACTGGAGTTGCAGGAAGATTTTTTTGGAAGAGAGATAGAGGCAAGAGTAGATATTTTGAAAATTAGACAATGGAATAGAGCAGAGAAGGGACAAATGTTTAAAATGATTGGTCAAGATAGAGACAAAGATCCAAGAGAGGAATATTGGAGGCAAGCTAAGAAACAAACAATTAAAGTTTTAAAGCAGACAAGAGACGATGGATAGAAAAGGAATATTTTTAAATATAATAGTGGCATAATTAAAAGTTAGAATAGGGATGCAAACTAGAGAGAGGGGGATTAATGGAATACACATTTTTATATAATAAGGTGAAGTAATAACAAGGGGAAATCAGAATTTGAACGATGGTATTATCAAGTATGTTTGAATAATATGGTGATTGGCATAAAAATAACATATTGAAATATTGAATAATTAAATAATGGAAGATTTAATTAACAACATAAATATGTGTAAGCTTGCTAAATGTAACAAATATGATTAATAATATTTTATTTGTAGTAAAAGGAATGACACTCAGAATATGGTGATTGGCATAAAAATAGCATATTGAAATATTGAATAATTAAATAATGAAAGATTATAACAACATAAATATGTGTACTATCACCAGAATTATATAAGCTTGTCAAACATAGGAAATATGATGAATATTATTTTATTTGTACTAAAATGTAAGACACTCAGGTGCAGGGGTGGGTTCTAACTTACCTCACTGCCGGTTCGCTTCCTCCTGTGCCACGTGGCCGCGCCTTGTGGGAGCGTGGGCACTTTGCGTGCGCGCGCATGTGCAGTGCCGAAAAATGGGGAAAAAAATCCCCCCCCAAAAAAAGCTGAAAACAAGATGTTGACACATGCGCAGTGCTGGAAAGTTGGCTTCTGTGCATGCGCAGAAGAAAAAATAAATAAATAAAAATTCCAATATTTTTTCCCTTCAAAAATAATAATAATAATAATAAAAAAAGATGGCGGCACCCACGGACCGGCACCGACCGAACCGGCTCTATGACATCACCATGACATCACCAGCGGGTCTCTACTGGTTCAGGCGAACCGGTCCAAACTGGGAGGAACCCACCTCTGCTCAGGTGCCACACTGTTCACGCATTGATGTTTGTAAAAAAATAAAAAATAAAAAACTTGAAAAAAAAAGAATTGGGAATGATAATGCATGGATCATCACCACTTATCCTACAGCATGTTGAGTGAAATGATAAATAAGGCTGTTATATCCATTCATAAAAAGAATGGATATGTGTTAGAAGAAATTATGCGATAGTTGAAAAGTAATTCTACAACATGTATCACAAATGAAATTTAATTCCGATGTCTACCATTTATCTAATTCATTCTCCAGTTTCAGTTTCAGAGATTGCAGTCATAAGTTAATCAGGGATGGCTCTTTGGTGTGCCTGCATCCCAGCCTATTTATTGATAATCTTATCATTCATAACAAATATAAATTGCTAATTCAGAACATCATGATAACATAAAGATAAATTCTGGCTTTGCATGTTATGTGGACTCTGTTATTTCTGCTCACTTTAGTTCTTTGAGCACTGATAATTTTCCGGGGGATGCAACTACCTTGGGAAATCAAAAGCACCTAAATGAGGGGCAGTATTACTAGCCCCTCCCCACAGTAGAGTGATACATTCTAAAATCACTTCCTCTCTTGACTGGGTGCTGTCCAGTGTTACCCTTTTCATGCCATTCAGAAAGGCAGTTATTGAAACAATTACTCGGTGTTCCTGATGAAGGTCCTTGCTTATTTGTCTTAGCAATGGTTAAGTTCACATTTAGCACTCAAACAAAATTGATTGTTTGGTTTAAGTTTGACTTATTTTGTGAAGGCAGCCAACATGATTTATTTAGCAAGTCCCAAACAGTTTTTTAATTGTTATTGTTTATTGAAACATGTAATGCTCTGGGCTGATTATAAATGTACACATGACAATGAAAATGGAAACTCAAAAAAATTAATTTAAACCAGGGCTTAGCTGTTTGCAATCATGCTGTCTCCCCTGCCACTATTAATGCTATGGTATCTAATCTTATAACAATAGTTACTCTTACTGAAACAGGAAAGGGTAAAAAACAGCCACATAGCTGGAATCAGAAACTTCTGCTTGCTGTGATTAGTAACATATTAAGTCAAATTAGGATCGCTTGTTGGGAGATTTGGTGCTATAGCCTATGACAAAATTTTGTGAAATGTCATAGTGCTTCATAATCACTACATGCAATGATTTCTGGGCATCCCACTGTGTAATAACCTCATCTTCAAATGATTGTCAGAAGGCTTTATTATAATATAAATGAAACAGGTTCATCATACTTTTAAAGAGACTGGGTGGAGAGAGAGAAGAAACAGTAGAAGAATTATCCTGTGTTAGTTGATTATAAGCATGGGAAATAGGCTTCAGTTTTTCAGGCCTATCACTCTCTTAAAAACAATTTCACATCATTAAGTTGACTTGTTATAGCTTACGCAGTATTTAAAACAAGGGCTTAGGCACACACAGCAGAAGCATTTAATGAGTGTCTTGAAATGCCCACAGCACAACATCTGTTGTCATTCACTTTGTAATTTTTTATTTAGAAAGCACCTTAAATGACAGATAAACGCTCAGCACAACCATAATAAAAATTTAAAATATTGTTTGCAGGGTAAAATCCCATTAATTTAGTTGCCCAAAGGAAAAATGGAAAAGCAAGGAAGCAGAAAGGATCGAAACAAAGGAACAGAGTAATATGAGAGAATTTTGCTTGATCTATACTCCTGCATTTATTATTTAGGAATGAGCCTCATTGGATGGAGTGAGATTTATTCCCGAGAAGACTATAGGATTCCACAGCAAATCAGCAGTGATAAATTAAATTGGATATAAGTGCTATTGAATCTAATTATTTCTGGTAAATATGTATATATAGGTGCACTATAAGATATGATCCACATAACACATTAAACAATGGGCAAGAGACTTTTTCAGGAGACACTATCATCATTGATCTTGGCAGACATGCATGCATATAAAATAATTTTCAAAAATGGCTACAGTTTTATAAGAAACAGCAAGACACATGAGATTTGCAGAAAATGTCATGAAAGAAGAAAAATATTTAGATTGGCAATATTGCTAGATTGCAGTTAGGTATGTATTTAGATTGTTTTTATTACATTTGGTAGGGGAGTCATAAATACTAGCTCATCAACTAAATCAAAATATATTTGGTTTAGTTCTGTGAGAATTATGTGTGTGTGTGTGTGTGTGTGTGTGTGTGTGTCTATGTGTCTATGTGTCTATGTCTATGTCTATGTCTATGTTTATGTCTATGTCTATGTATACACACATTAGTATAATTTATGCTACCTTTCTTAATATTATCAGAAGAAAAAGAGCCGATACAATGATATGTATTTATTTCTTGATTATTTGCCATCAAGATTGTGTTGACTTTGAGCAACCATATAGATGGGCCTTCTCCAGAACCATCTATCCCCAACCTGTCCTTCAGGCCTTTCATGAGTGCAACTGTCAGTGCTCTAAATGGATGTACTATTGGATTCAGCCACCTGGGGCTGGTCATCCTCTTCTTCTCTTTCTTTTCATTTTTATCAGCATTATTCTTCTTCAAAGTGCCCAATGTCTCCAAATGTCAACCCCCTGAGACAGTCCAGACAAAAGCATAAACCAAGAATACTAACATTGCTTTATTGTAATGTTATAATAACAAAATCTTGAAAGTCTGAAAGACTCTGTCCCCTTTCTTACTCTCTCCAAAACTAGTGAGGGTCCCTTCTGAGATATTTTTGCAACCCCACCCCCTGGGATTCAGATTTTGTTTAACAGACCATTGTATAGGTTGTGACGATTTCTCCTGTCTCCCAAAATCATTGCCACATACCTTTACCACAAAAGAAATGATTCTGAATTTGGTTATATGTGTTTTGAGTGAGATCTCTGTGTTCATTTGTTCAGTAATCCCCTGTTTTCCCTTGGGCTATCCACAGTATTTCCAGGAATCTTCTCCAACACCAATGTTCAAAATAAAATCACAATACAATTGGCCATCACAAGCTCTGTTTTGCTTTTTCAAAGTCCAATTTTCACTTCCATAGGGTGGTCCCATCTCTTCCCCACTAAGTCCTGCTGCACTGCTGCATCACAGTATTTCTCTTTAAACAAATCCCTTCCATTTACTCTCTTCAAATGATCAAAATTTAGCGCCTCTAAAAAAATAGTTAAACATTACCAGAAATAACCATTGTCACCAAGTCCTAATCAAGAAGTTATTAAACATTCTCCCCAAATAATAGTGCATTTTAACTTTGGTGAGATGAATTTTGTAATCTTTCTACTTTCTCCTTAAAATCCTCAAAGAAACGTCTAGCATCTGCTTCCTCATATCTCTTCTCTCAAAGTTCTTTTCTTCATCTTTATCAAGTCCTTGTTGTACTTCTAACCCCACTTGTAAATTCAGTATAAGGAAATAATCCAAAACACTCATCTGATTTCAACAGTTCCAAGAAGGCTGTGCACCCATTTGCACTACTCAGGTGACCTTGACACAGATAAAGGTGGCCTCAGTGACTCTCTAAAAGGATGCAAATGACCAGCTGTCTGCAAGGACTATAAATCCTTTCATTCCCCACCATCCAATTAGAGTTGAAGAAACTTCTTGGATGAGAAGTGAAATGTCTTCAAAGAAAAAACAAGGAAGTCCAGTTGCATCTTGAAAAAGCACCTTTGAGAAACTCATCTGATTCATTATTTATATTTCATTTTCAATTTTTGAGTCATTTGTAAATCCATTATTTCCACCTCCTTCTTATAAAATATGATTCTTAATTCCATTTGTAAATCAGTTTCAGTTTTATGCAATGGGGCTTGCTCCTCTGCAGTTAAAGTAACCAATTCTAATGAAGAGTTAAATAGTTCAAAAATATGTTGCCATGCGGCAAACATTTTTTGGAGTAGCCACCTGCTGCCCCCTAATATCTAATCTTCAAAGTTTTTTTAAATCAATACAGAGAGTAAACAGGTTTTCTCATAAGAGAGAATTCTTCCAATCAACATCTTAAATGAAGTCCATCTGAGCCCCTAATCCATGTGCAACTTCCCAAAACAGCAATAATCATCCTTTTGTTGTATATTCAAAAAAATAAAAATATTTATAGTTAAATTGTTTTGTTTCGTTTTGTAATTGTTTAAGTACACTCACCTAGTGATTTCAGTAAAATATGTCAGTTCTTTGTCTTTAAAGAAAGGCAAAGAATAAAAAAGAAATAGTCCAAAGTGATTAAGAGATAAGGCAGTCAAGTTTAAAACACATATAGGTGACATTAATAAGCACCATGCAGTCCCATGACTTCCAGCCACCTGTAAGCTGATTGCAGAAACATAGTTCCTGGAGCCTGCTTTCAACAACAACAGCAACAACAACAAACCCCATTAACTCCAATGTGATTTTAGCTTCCCAGTTCCTGCAATCAGATACTTTTTCAGCTGCAATATGTTCCTCTCTTTTAGAGGAACATTAGTTCACTGGAAATCTTATTTTCTCCCCACTTGGCTTTCATTATTAGAGCTTCCAGGTTATTTATATTTTCCGCTTTGCAGTAACATCAGTATACTGATACTTCTTCCTCCAACTTTAAAATCATGCCCATCTTCTAAACTAACTACTCAATACATTTACTAATGTTATAGGATGAATAAATAAAGAGAAACTACATAGCCTGTATCCTACTGATAGTCCGAACTGTGATTTCTTGTCTTATTGAGGACAATGAGATATTCTGAATTTCTGTTTTCCTAAAGACATTCTACAGCTTGATATAACTGATCCAATCAACTTTGTGGTCAATGAAGCACATTTTGACCTTTTTTTTTTTGCTATTGGATTTCTCTATTTTTGTATCAACAAAAACAGTATACATTGTTCAGTTTATTTTGTTACCCATAGTTTTCCCCCTTAAAATCAGTATAGTTCATTTTCATGGACTGTGTTTATATTTTTAAGATTTCATGCATCTTTTTCTCTAGCAAGTCAGATGGCTATATTGTTACTTTGTTTTATGTGAGACCCTTTATTTTTCAATCTGAAGATGATACCAGAAATGGGTAGAGTCATTTGGTTCCTGTGTCACGCCACACACTAATTTAAGGTGGGCAGCAACCAAAACGAGCTGTTAAATTACTATGACATCTGTAGTAGAAAATCCCATAAACACCCTTCTCTTGTTGTAACAACAACTTTGTTGTAATGACAACTTTATTTGGATTGATAAGATATTGAGTATTCATAAAGGAAGATAGGCCTCCAAGAATTTTATTGGATAAACAATCTTTTTTTTTTTTACAAAAGAGATTTTAATTTATAAGATTTTTTTAAAATGTCACTGACATTTATTATATTTATGCTTCTGTGGAATGAATACTTAACTGAATATAAATTCTTATGAACTTTATTAGAAAGTTATTATTTCCATTAATATTTTGTAATGATTTGGATCAAGATATAACAAAGTCTTTCATTTCCTGGTCTAAGAACAGCTAGATGTATTTGGGTCCTGCTGCAATGCAGATTGAATTTTGATGCTGAGTCTCATGAATACTTAATGTAATGAAAGAATGCTACTCTTAAAAAAAATGGTAAGATGTTCTATTGCAAAGTATATTAGTAGAGTCTGAAATAATTACCTTTAAATCAAGTACTGTACCTTGTAATGATTATTTTAAGGGATTTCAGTGATTTTATATAAAATGTTATTCGTTAATGCTTACATTGATTACATTCAATCAGAAGCCGTTGCCATTATAAAAAAGCTTATGATGCTATAAATATTGTTGAAATCTGTTTTTGAAATTGGGTTAAATTTGTATCAATTGCAGAAATGTTTAAAATATGTTTAAAGTTGAAATTACTATATTTTATGATTTATGGAATAAAGAGTTGGAATATCTGATAATGGAACATCCATTGATGCAAATGTTAAGTACATTTCTTTGGGCTTGAATTTATAGGATAGCTCAGAGATGCAATATAAATAATAAATTGTAGATTTTCATCATCAAATAAGAAATTTGAGGGCATATTAGCCATATGATTTTATTTTATCTATCAATGGATATGATTATTTGGAACAATATTTGAACATGCACACATACAGTAAGTAGATTTATGGGAAAATAATTTTATATTAAAGATAAAAATGCTATTCTGAAAATTATTCCAAAATAATAGAATCTGATCAATTTTGAAGAACATTGCTTAAATAAGGCACTGGAATAGTTTATTTGAAAATCAAAAATTAGGCTCTGGAAATAATTAAGTGAACTGAACCTGGAAAACTACTACTCCAGATATCAAGCACTAGCTTTTAGAAATGTATAATTTTTTGAATAAAATAATGTTTAAAGTAATCAAAACATGATATACTATGTTTAATGATATCTCACAAAATAAACAAATTTATGTATTTAATTTGATATATTACTATTATATATTTAATAATAATACATTTATATCAATTTAAGTTGTTAATTCCTAGTTTCATTTATTTATTCATGGGTAATATAACAACAGTTATTTATATTATCTGTTGGAAGATTGTATACTTGTCTTTTAAGTACATTGTTCTGAATTTTTTTGTATTTTTAAAAATTTGAATAGAAAAAAATGTTTCTATTGTATAAATGATTGTGACAGGAAAACGTTCTGATCATCCTTGAGGCAATAAAAAATGAATGTGCACTTCTTTATTTAAACTTTCATTTATGAAATCGCTCATTAGCCTGCTTGAACAGAGTCAGGCTACTCTGAAGTGATTAAAGTTTCAATGGACCAGAAATTCAAACATCAAAACTAGTGCTACATTGGTCTGCTTTAGATTGCCTAGTTATATTGCAGATAAAATTATTCAGTCTATACAGAAGAGCAAGGAGAATAGATTTGATCATTTTATATTATATGAAAGCAGGGTCAAGCTACATACTCCCTAGTCTCTTCATCATGCTATACTATGATTTATTTCTTGAGTAAGGCACAATTAGGTGGGTTCACACAGTGCCCTTGAACCATAAATTATGCTAAGCCAAAAGTCAACCAACCTGCTGTCTCAAGAAAAGAAAAATGCAGCTTCTTTAAAGAATTGGTGACAAGAATGGCATGCATGCCATACCTGTCCCCAAGCAACTTTTCTGCTTTGTTTCCAAAGCACACTCTTCATTTATAATTTCTTGTGTTCCTTTTCAGAATTTGAAATCAAATAATCATAACAGGTATCTCTCTCTGTCACATCCTTGTATCCTGAATATCATCCAGGCTCATTTTAATTACCAGAGTGACCAAGCTGTTTCACTTCCATGTTCAGGTCTAAATTATAACTGGAAGCAAATCAGATAATGTACTTGCTCTAAATGCCTCTGTAGATGAAACATCACCACTTTTTCCCCAGAAGAGGTGGTGGAAGACAGGTGTGAAGTGGTCCCAAGTGGCTTCATCAAAAGATGACTAAATTGCGAGGGTGCACTACCACCTCCTTCAAGGCAGTTGCTACCACTCCCTCAAAAAGTTATCATCCAGCTATACACACACTCCAGAGACAGGCGGAACATGGATCCAGATCATGGGTGGCAAAGTTTTTGCTACTGAGATTCTTTCTATTTCACCAGGCTACACAAACTAAAAACTTGAAATTAGCATTTCAAGATTGGTCCAAGTAATCTCACCACAATCTATACCAGTGATGGCGAACCTTTTAGGGACCGAGTGCCCAAACTGCAACCCAAAACCAACTTATTTATCACAAAGTGCCAACAAGGCAATTTAACCTGAATAATAAAGTTTTACTACCAGTGGTGGGAGTCAAATAATTTAACAACTGGTTAAATTCCTAATGACCGGGTGGGCGTGGCTGGGGGGGGTCATGTGACTGAGTGGGCATGGCTAACCCTACGTCACTCATGTGGGTGGTGCCTGAATGAGACAGGCAGGGTCGGGGAGGGAATCCAGGGGTCTCCAGTGGGAGGGGGGAAGGAGGAAAGAAAGATCCAACCTCTCTCTCTCTCTCTCTCTCTCTCTCTCTCTCTCTCTCTCTCTCTCTCTCTCCCTCTCCCTCCCTAATGAAGGCGGTCTTCGCTTCCATTATTCTTAGCTGCCTTCTGAAAACCTTCGACAGGTGCCGCAAAGCGCACAGACAGCCCCTCTCTCTCTCTCTCTCTCTCTCTCTCTCTCTCTCTCTCTCTCTCTCTCTCTCTCTCTCTCTCTCTCTCTCTCTCTCTGTGTGTGTGTGTGTGTGTGTGTGTGTGAGAGAGAGAGAGAGAGAGAGAGAGAGAGAGAGCACACCGCCACCAGCCCTGATATAACACTCTGAGATTGGATTGGATCTCTCTCTCTCTCTCCCCCTCCCTCCCTCCCTGCTTTAGGCAAGCTTAGAAAGTCTGCCAGGCCTGGAATGCTGCGGATGCCCCTTGCTCGCCCCTTTGCCTGGCTCCCCTCCTCCGCAGTCTCCTCGGTGCTCGCTCGCGCTCTCTCCCTCCCCAGTCTAGCTTGATGCAGGCGGCAGCACAGTTCACATTGCCCTTTCCAAGCCTGCTGTTGGTGAAGCTGGGCGCTGGTGAGGGCTGGCTTTTTGCCTAGCTTTGTCCAGTTGTCAGGGGGAAAATGGACAGGAGCCTGGGGAGGAAGCCTGCGTCAAGCTAGACTGGGAAAGCTGGCTGAGAGAGGAAGAGAAGCCAGGTGAGCCGGACCCAGACGTTTCCCAGGTCCCCTCGTCCCAGAAGCAGCAACCTCGCACTCTCCTCTCTCTGCTAGCCCCCTTCTTCACATGAGATCATCCAGCAGTGGGAATGGAGAGGGAGAAGGGGGCGGCGTTCTTGCGTGCTGCCATTTCTGTGTGCTAATGCTGCTGTTCCCTTCATTGCATGGGATCCCCCAGCAGCAGGAACGGAGAGGGAGAAGGGGGCAGCAGTGGCTGCTAGCATTGAGGGGAGAGTGCCACACAGAAATAAATAAATAAAAGTGCATCCATCCTTGCTCTACTTGACTTCTTGGCAGCTTTCAATACCATCAACCATGGTATTCTCCTGGGGCAGCTTCGGGGGATGGGAGTGGGAGGCCTTGTGCTATCCTGGTTCACTTCCTTCCTCTGCAGCCGCTCTCAGTCAGTATTGATAGGAGGGGAGAGATCCAGCCCTCACCCACTGCTTTATGGGGTTCTACAGGGCTCGGTACTCTCTCCGCTCCTGTTCAACATTTATATGAAGCCACTGGGTGAGATCATCCGTCACCATGGACTGAAATATCATCAATATGCTGATGATACTCAGCTGTATGTCTCAGCCCGTGGTGAGTTAAGTTAAGTGATGCCGTGTCCTCCCTCTCGCAGTGCCTGCAGGCTGTTAGGGGCTGGATGGGAAGTAATGGGTTGAAACTAAACCCTTGCAAGACCGAGTGGCTCTGGGTTTTGTGTTCGTTGGCTCAGGGAGAATTGCCACCTTTGGTCTTGGATGGGGTGGCACTACCCCAAACAGACCCTGTGCGTAATCTGGGGGTTTTCCTGGACTCACGACTCCTGCTCGAGGAGCAGGTGGTGGTCGTGGCCAGGAGGGCCTTTGCGCAACTGTGGGTTGTGCGCCAGTTACGCCCTTTCCTGTACCAACGGTCCCTACTCACAGTCACTCATGCCCTAGTCACTTCCCATCTTGACTATTGCAACACACTCTACATGGGGCTGCCCTTGAAGAGCATCCGGAAGCTCCAGTTGCAAAATGCAGCGGCCCGCATGGTTTTGTGCAGACCTCAGTGTGCACATGTATCACCACTCCTGCGGGAGCTGCATTGGTTGCCGATTTGCTTCTAGGTGCAATTCAAGGTGCTTGTTGTCACCTTTAAAGCCTTTAATGGCTTGGGACCAGGTTATCTGAGGGATCGTCTCTTGCCGGTCACATCTACCCAACCCATCAGACCGGGGAGGCAAGGAATGTTGCTGGTCCCATCCCCGAGGGAGATATACCTGGTGGGACCCAGAAGAAGGGCCTTCTCCATGGTGGTTCCCTCTCTCTGGAACATCATTCCCCCAGAGATTAGAATGGCCCCCACTCTAATACTCTTCCGGAAGGCGCTGAAGACCTGGTTCTGTCAGCGGGCCTGGGGAACCCAGAGTCCATTAAATGGCTCGTGTGATCTGCTGTCACCAGGGCGGGGGATGGAAGGTGGGGGTGATTTTGTTATATTGTACTATATTAATTTATTTGATTCTTTTTGTTAGTTTTTATTGTTTTAAATGTGGTCTTTTATTCTGTAAGCCGCCTTGAGTCGCCATGGGCAAATAGGCGGCAATATAAATTCAATAAATAAATAAATAAATCTAAAAATCTGTTAAACTGGAACCAATATCATAAAAAGATAATCTCAATTTAGCCATGTGTGAAAACTGGCAGGAAAACCTTCATGTGCTCATGTGTGAAAACTGTAGGAAATTGATAAGTCTCTCCAACCAAACATCTTTCCTTGGTACTTCTGTGCCTACATTGCACCTCACTGGCTATCTGGGTACCTTCCTTGGCCACCCACAGGTCCTCTTGCTCCATCTCCCATTCAGCAGCAGCCACTTACTTGCCTACCAGCCCACCTATGAACTGCATGGGACTTGCAACTTCCTGCCAGCTTTCACACTAACTGGTTGTTCAAAGCTGGTAGGAAATTACGAGGTGGTGCTTGTTTAACAACCCATGCTTTTCCTTAGGGTTTCTTTTATTATTCTGAACTGGAACTTTCCAATTTTCAGGGACTTGAAAAAAAAAATACAAAAGTATTCCTAACATTGTGCTTGTTCAATTTTAACTCTATCTGTCTTCCAGTGAAGAAAGCAACCTTTCCCCCCTATTTATTTATGACTACATAGTCTGTCTTTCAACGAGCAGCCAAAATACATGACAGACTTTTTATTCCTGTTTCTATCCTCACTACGATAACTATATCATCACATACATACATACATCTAATGTACTTCGATGATTTACAATGGTTTGGAAAAAGTAAATATTGATTTGGAAGATTTTTTTAAAATTTTTGCATAGGTAAAAGAACTATTTAAATCAATATCAGCTAAAATTAGAAATAGGTCATGAACACAGCCAAAAAGAAGATATTTGACATGTAGCAAACTGAATTTAATGAAACTAGTGTTGTGACCAAAACTTGGCTCATCTAATGCAATTAAATCATTTTGAAAATTCTGTACAACATAAATTTATTAGCGTGCAAACAACAAAAAAAACTGTACACTGAGTTCCTAGCATTGGAAGCTTGCTAGGCAGCCCTGAACAAAACAGAAAAAGAAAGCCAACAACAGTATCATCAACATATCAAAGGAGTCAGAATTACTGAGCAGTTAAGTAAGAGTGTGTGTGTGTGTGTGTGTGTGTGTGCATGCATGTGCGTGTGCGTCCACGCATGGGTATATGAGGGGAAATCAGGGATTCACAAACTAATTATCATTCAATTGACCAAAAATTAAACAGAGCACAGCCATGTCTATTCTCTTTCTCAGAGGATATTACATTTTGGCACTGACATTTTTCTCTTAATTGTCCTAGAAGAGTTTACTTAACATCCTTGCCATGTGCCCTTGCCCCCAATTTTCTTTAGGCATTGGATCATTGTTTAACAGTGCTAAATGGTGTGTAACATATTTTGACTCTAATTTAACATTATTGATTATTTAATTTGATTTGTGAATCTAATAATAAAAACTGACTTACTGACAGTGTGGTTTTTCTACCAAGTCATTTTGCCTTGTTCAACACAATATAGTTAAAAAAAATCCTGGCTTAATATTATGTATAATTTTTATACATAATAAAGTACTGAATGTGAAATATTCCTTTACATTGATAGATCTTATACGCAGTTCTATTAGAGGAGTTAAACACTACAGATTGTTCTCGACTTACAATTGAGCCCAAAATTTCTTTTGCTAAGCGAGACACTTGCTAGGTAAGTTTTGCCCCATTTTACAACCACTCTTGCCACATTTGTTAAGTGAATTACTACAATTGTTAAGTCTGTAACATGGTTGTTAAGTGAATCTAACTTGACTTTATTTGTCAGAGGGTCACAAAAGGTGATTACATGGCCCCGGGACACCGTCATAAATATTAATCAGCTGTCAAGTGTCTGAATTTTGTTCACATGACCATGGGGATTCTGCAATGGATGCAAGTGTGAAAGTGGTCATGTCATTTTTTTTCAATGCCATTGTAACTTCGAGCAGTCACTAAATGAACTGTTGTAAGTTGAGGACTTTCTGTATTTCAAAGTTTGAATTGCTAATATATCTTATTACATTGAGAAAAAATTCCCAAATATAATTAGGAAGATTATATTTGTTGCTTATTTCCATTGGAAAACACTAATTTGAAATAAGATTGCTATTACATATTCAAAACTATAAATTATTACCTTAAATTATTCATATTTTATCTATAATGTTCTTTCACTAATCCCAAAATCACCCAATAGCAAAGGTAGGTTTGCCTAGATATCACTTAATATAGTAAAGGCTAAAATCTTGGGGGGTGGAGATCGGGGGGAGCAAGAATACATTTTGAAATTTCAGACACTTCTGTGGGCAACACCAGAGTGGTTGCCCGGGGAAACATGTTGGGATATTCATGAGCAGGAAGAGTCATGTGGTAACTCAGTCAGCCAATGTGAGTAAAGTGCTACTGAGTCTGTGCAAAAGGAATTAAGCAAGAAGCTGGACATGTTTTCCAGTCTCAAATCTGTCTCTGTATCTCTCTGTGTGAAGACTTCAATATGTTACTGTAAAGAAGAATGTATGGTATTGTAAATATTTTGATATGATTATAAAGAAGTTATTTGATTCAGCAAATGCAGTCAACTGTGAGAGCTTCTGATTTATATTCTACAACAGAGAAACAAAATTCTCTAACAAAACATGTGGGCCATATGGCATAATGATTAAGCAGCTCTACCAATTGGAATTACTCAGCTCAGCCAATCTCAGAAGCAAGAGATTATTATTCAGTTAGTCACAGGAGCTCCTGAATAAGATGTAAAATTTAGAAGCTGCGCTTGAGTTCAGTGATTAAGGAATGCACATCATACATCCTACAGGCAATCAATTTGCTATTTAGTTTGTAATGCTTCAAAAACAGATCTTTCCAATTATGCACATTATGTTTAAATTATAGGAAACAAGATTAGCTGTTAGTAAATCAATTTTGGGGGGTGGTATCCAGGGGTGAAATCCAGCAGGTTCTGACAGGTTCTGGAGAACCGGTAGCGGAAATTTTGAGTAGTTCGGAGAACCGGTAGCGGAAATTTTGAGTAGTTCGGAGAACCAGCAAATACCACCTCTGGCTGGCCCCAGAGTGGGGTGGGAATGGAGATTTTGCAATATCCTTCCCCCAGGAGTGGGGAGGGAATGGGGATTTTGCAGTATCCTTCCCCTGGAGTGGGGTGGAAATGGAGATTTTGCAGTATCCTTCCCCTGCCATGCCCACCAAGCCACGCCCACCAAGTCACACCAAACCACACCCACCAAGTCACGCCCACAGAACTGGTAGTAAAAAAAAATTGGATTTCACCACTGGTAGTATCTGATGCAGTACCAACTTTGATTAAATCTGTCTCAAATATGTACATTCAGAGCTGTAGTTTTGGAGATGATCCAAGGCCTTTACCCCTGTCTAACGAAGGGACAGATTTTTAGCTTCACCTCTGTTCTCAACATGTGGCCTACTTTTGTCAGTTACACTCTCGTTGGATAGCTTTTACAAATCATCCAGATAACTAGGGCAGCATTTTCTTCAGCCATTTTTTTAGGGGGTTTCTGATTTCAATGTTATTTCAGAAGGTGGTAAAGAAATAAAATTATTTATCTTAATCTGAAAGAATCAGTCTAAGATAAATAATTTTATTTCTTTACCACCTTCAATAAGAAAACCTGTCTGATCTCCAGAGATGTTTCCTGAGTGCCACAATAATATGTGCCATTTAGAAATCTAAATGGGAAAGAAAATTGGTAATAGGTGGCAACGACAATGAATCCAACAGAATCTCATGACCTGACTATTTGTTTTCTTGGCTGCTATCCTTCCTGTGCTCCTGGAACTCAAGATAGTACACATAGCATTCCTTCTTTGCTTTAGCTTTCTCAACAAAAACCTTGGCATTGGTTGGGGTAAGAGACAGTGATATTATGAAATGAACTGTGGTTGTATGGTCAGCATCTGGATGATTCTGAATTGTGGTATTTGAGTTGAAATACAAAACAAGAAGAGGAAAGCTAAAGAAAAATGACTTAGGTGGCAACCTGTAGTTTGATTGGATGGTATTGGAATAGGCTGATCATGTACAAAAGACAGGAACCACATGTAACACAGAATGTTGCACTATATGGGAAAATGCTTCTTTTCAGTGAATTAGTCTTTTCTGATATTCTATGCCATGGATTTTGATGATATTCATTGCAGTTTTGGGATTCCTCTGATTTTTTCCCCAGCTTATAATTGGCAATCCTTAACAAATAAATTGCTCGCTGAGTCTTTATTGGGCTATCCTTTGGGGAAAAGGGGTAGTGGGTGGGAGTCATCCTATGATAATTTTCCTTATTTTCCTCCACTTTGTTTTGTACTTTTTCAAGCCTTTGGGGTCTCCTGAATCCCTTGATCTTTTTCCCTTGCTTAGAAGTGATGACATAAGCAACAAGATCTGTGGCTGAACATTGGAAATGGATGGAAATGATTGTGTTCACTGAATTATAATAAGCAAGAACATCTCTGAAAGCCATTTCCAAATAGTAGCAGGATTTATGTGTGCTGGTGTACATTTCAATACTTTCTTTTTAGTGCATTTAGAATAAACCCTTATCAATCTTGCTTCTATATACATCACTGTTTTTTAGAAGTGATTGGGGAATTCTGGGAGTTGAAGCCTACACATCTTAGAGTTGCCAAGTTTGAAAAACACTGATATACATCCTTCAACCTTCTCCTTCAATCATGCATAAACTAAATATAAAGAAATACTATTTTTGTCTTAATGTACCAGTAGATTATTTTGCTTGGTTGCTTCTCTGGCTTAAAAAAGAATATAAAAGAAAGAACAAAATGCAAACGTAGAAGTGGAATACAAATAGGTATAAGATATTGAAGTGGTTTTAATAGAATAGTCATATGCAGACTGAAAAATAGAACCTTCCTTGTGATTTTAATATCTTCACTCCTAACACATTTAATCCTTTTTTTTTGAAACAGAGGATAATGTAATGTGAAAAAGGCTGATCTGTGGTTTCCAGAAAGCAATATGTATATGTACTTGATAACTGTATGTCATTATCCATATAGTTTCATTTCTTTGGAAAAATTACAGTCGTAAACAGTAAGTGTTAGATATTCAGAGACAGTTAAGAAGTTTTCAATCAGGTCCACCGTTCTGGTGGGAAAACAAGCCAACCTTATTGGAGGAACTGCCTGACAGCTCCCTATAAAAGGGCAAGCTGTCAGGCAAGCCATTGCTGGATTTGTACATAGTTGCTGAATAAAGAGCTGTTGTCACCGAAGCCTGAGTCCAGTCTCTTCCATTCGCCCTATCTAACACTGGCGACGAAGGTGGGATTGGAAGGTGACTGAGACAAAAAGAGCTGAAACTAAATCCAGCCAGTCCCAGAGGGAGCTAACGAACACCGGGATCAGTGGCCATTTTGAGCGGAAAATTCGAATCTGCATCGGCCTGTCATTATGACATCTTTCATCCCTCCAGCTCCATTCGATCCAGCCAAAGAGCACTGGGACTCGTATATCACTCGTATTGAGTGCTTCATGGAGGCAAATGATCTCCTAGGTCTATTGGACAACAGGAAGAGGGCTCTCTTCCTCAGCCATTGTGTACCTGAGGTGTTCGATACGTCGACATCAATCTCCGCGCCAGCCACTGTACAATCGGTACCATGGCTGGTATTACAGAACACCCTGAAGACGCACTACACCCCGATGCCATCAAAGTTGTGATGTGACATGAATTCCATCGGTGATATCAAAAAGACGGGGAGACCATCAACCAGTATGTCGCCGCACTTCGAAAGGCAGCAAAGGACTGTGGGTTCAGAGACCTGGATGAGGTCATTTACTGCACTCCCTGGGCCTAGGTAAGATTTTTGCCAAACTCGACCTAGCACAGGCATACCAACAATTGCCAGAAGATGGTGCTATGGCAGAGGCCCAAACAATTGTAACTCATAGAGGCGCATTCAAATGCTGCTGGTTACAATTCAGAGTCAGTGTGGCACCGGGACTTTCTCAGAATGTCATGGACAGATTATTGCAAAAGATCCCCGGGGTTGTGCCCTATTTTGATGATGTCCTAATAACTGCAATTAATAAATGGCAGCTCCCAGACTGCCTAAGAGACGTCCTAACCAGATTTAGGGAAGCGGGCCTCCGAGTAAAAAGGGACAAGTGTCAAATTGCTGTGCCTGAGGTCGAGTTTCTAGGGTACTGGGTTGACAGGGCCAGAATTCACCCCACAAAAAGCAAAATTAAGGCAATCTAAGACGTCCCCACACCGCGCAATCAGACCGAACTGCAAGCCTTCCTGGGCTTACTAAATTTCTATAGTGTTTTCCTAAAGCAAAAGATGATGGTTGCAGAACCACTGCACTGGCTGCTAGGGAAAAAGGTGAAGTGGACCTGGGGCTGGACTGAAGCTGCAGCATTTGCCGCAGTAAAAAGACTGCTGACAGCAGACAGCCTATTGATCCAATACAATGAAAACCTCCCCATAGTATTGACTTGCGATGCCTCCCCGTTTGGCGTGGGGGCAGTCCTCAGCCACCGACTACCCAATGGCACTGAGGCCCCAGTCGCCTTCTATTCCAGGACTCTATCTGGGGAAGAGAAGAATTATAGCCAGTTGGACAGGGAAGCACTGGCTGCGGTGGTCGGGGTCAAAAGATTTCATGAGTACCTGTATTGTCGGGATTTTGAACTCATCACTGACCATAAACCACTGTTGGGACTTTTGGCTGGGGACCGCCCCACCCCTATTTGCTTGTCGCCACGAATGAACTGTTGGTCAATCTTTCTGGTGGCATGCAGCTATAAACTCACCCACCGCCCCGGAAAGACCCTAGGACATGCGGATGCACTTAGCAGATGCCCACTGCCAGAACTCCTGGAAGATCCAACTCCTGGCAACCCAGTCCTCCTACTTGACTGCCTAGACTCCGGGCCGGTTACCTCAGTCAAGATAGCCAGGCACTCTGCCAAAGACAATACTTTTGTAAAAGTTTTGAACTGGGTGTGGAGGGGGTGTCCCAAGGGGCTGGTTGGGGAGGAATTTAAACCATTTATTGTAAAACAGCATGAAATATCTGCTCAAAGAGGATGTTTGTTGTGGGGCGACAGAGTAATTGTTCTGCCTAAATTAAGGATACCTGCCTTAGAGGCACTGCATGTGGGGCAACCGGGGATTGTCTGGATGAAAGCGTTGGCCAGAAGTTATGTCTGGTGGCCAAATATGGACAGGGAGATCACGGAGTGGGCCGCCACCTGCACCCTGTGCCAGGAATCCCGACCAGCCCCACCAGTAGCACCAGTAAACGAATGGGAAAAACCAAAAGCCCCCTGGTCTACGGTGCATATCGATTTTGCTGGCCCCATGCACGGCCAAACTTTTCTAATTATATGGACGCATACTCAAAATGGCTTGAGGTCTCCTCATGGGCACAACAACAGCTGAAGCGGTCATCAAGGTGCTGCGGAGACTGTTCTCCACGCACAGCCTGCCTGATGTCTTAGTTTCAGATAACGGGCCCCAATTTATGGCTGTCCAGTTCAAGACCCTCTTAGCAGAGCAGGGAATTAGGCATGCCCTGATCGCACCATTTCATTCGGCCAGCAATAGTCAAGCAGAAAGAATGGTGCGATCCGCAAAAGAAGCCCTTTCCAGAATGAGCCCAGGCAATTGGCAAACCCACATAGATACATTTCTCCTAGTCCAACACATCACCCCTAGTGCCACCACAGGAAGAAACCCCACCAAACTTCTAGTGGGTCGCTGACTAAGATCTATCTTAGACCAGCTGCACCCTAACTATTCGGCCAACATACCAACTAATTCGACCAGCCAAACCCGGTCATTCAGCATAGGGGACCGAGTATGTGCCCACAACTACACTGGGGGAGCTTTTTGGTTCCCTGGCATAATAATTGGAATCACCGGCCCGCGATCTTATTGGGTGGAACTAAATGATGGCAGGCAATGGAGAAGGCACATAGACCAACTCCAGGGTTGTTTAGGGCCCTCTACCAGTAGACAACCTGAAATAGACTCTAAAAACAATTATCAAACACCCACAGACACTAAACAATCACACACTCCCTCCACAGCAAACTCAAGCCTGAAGGAACCGGATCACGCACCTGTAGAGGCAAGCGTCCAGCGACGGTCCCCGAGTGAAGAAGATACAGGATCAGCCATGCCCCAAAACGTCCAAGCGAATCCATTAGAAGGGCCAGGGGAGGCAGCAGATCAGAGGTGGGTTCCTGCCGGTTCGGACTGGCTCTATAAAACTGGTAGCGGGAATTTTCCCCCGCTTGCCGAACCGGCAGCAATGGCCGGCTGGACACGCCCCCAAACTGGCATCTTGTTTTTTGCTTCTGCGCATGCGCAGAAGCTGTTTTTTGCTTCTGCGCATGCACATGTGCCCGCGCGCCGTGCCCGCGTGGCGCATGAGGAAGCGAACTGGCAGTGAGGTAAGCCAGAACCCACCCCTGCAGCAGACCCAACCAAACGGTCCGCTGCCACCGCACCAACTGAACTGCGCAGGTCTGAAAGAGCCCATAAGCGCCCCGCCTACTTACGGGATTACGTTAGCTAAGGGGTACCTGATTGGGCAAAGTCCATACTCAGAGGGGAGGGGTGTTAGATATTCAGAGACAGTTAAGAAGTTTTCAATCAGGTCCACCGTTCCGACGGGAAAATAAGCCAACCTGATTGGAGGATGTGCCTGACAGCTCCCTATAAAAGAGCAAGCTGTCAGGCAAGCCGTTGCTGGATTTGTACACAGTTGCTGAATAAAGAGCTGTTGTCACCGAAGCCTGAGTCCAGTCTCTTCCGTTTGCCCTATCTAACAGTAAGAACATTGTAAATAAGCGGTTGTGAATGCACAAACATTAATATTTTCTACATTAGTTAGAGAGCTTGGAATTACCATTCCCTGTTCTTTAGAGGTAAGGTTCACTTCTGTTGCTTCTTTGTGACAAGAGTGCCAGTAAATCACTACTGAAGGTTTTTCAAGCTGGAATTACTTTAATTGGTTGCATCTTCCTTAAAGCCTTTCCCCCCATTATTGTTTTCAGTTTAATATGGTGGCAGCAGCAGCACTAATGAATAGCTTCTTAATTGCACCTTAATGACTGAAGCAATGCAAAAGTTGAGACAGAATGGTTCCATTGCACAAGAATCATTTCCCAAGACTAATCATTTAAATAACCAATAAGCCATGAGATTTTTAAGCACAGAGCAAATGGAAGTAGCTCTTTCTGAACTGAATTCAAAGACCTGTTCAAAACACCACGTATTTAGCAAATGCATAGCATGCTGTTATGTGTGCTTCCTTGAAAGCAAGTCCCACTGGCAATTATATTCCATCTACCAATGGTTCAGAGCAAGATGAGAAAGTAGATCAATTAACTTATTCAAAGGCAAAATAGAAGGAAGATTGGCTTTCTTTCCCTTTTTCTGTTCCTGAACTCTCCTTTTATTTTTTACACTTTTCTTTTGTTTATCACAATAGTAAAGATTTATGCATGCCAGCTCTAGGCTAGCATATTTTTCTTCCTCAATTGGTTACGAATATGGCAAGGGGAATGGGAAGGATATGGAACATGTTACTAGAAAACTTGCAGCAATTTGCTTGGGCCACTGGCATAAAACACTCCCGTGTTGCTACTAAATCTCCAATTGCAAGGAAACAAGGGCTAGGGAAGCAGCGGTTCCTGCAGCAATTAAGATTGCACTGGAAGGTCAAATCAGTTTTTGTGAAGTCAGAATCCATTCTGCTATTATCTTTTGCATCTAACAATAAACAGATTGCAGCTATTATTGTATAGCATATTATCAGGGTGAAGGGAGACAAACATTTAGACATGGTAGTATTATGTTCAAGCCACTGGAAAAACAACAGAAATATTACATAAAACTAATCATGATGATGATGATGAGGATGATGATGATGATGATGATGATGATGATACTAATAATAATAATAATAATAATAATAATAATAATAATAATAATAATAATAATAATAATAATAATAATAATAATAATGCAATATGAATGTGTGCCCTATTTCATATTATTTTTAAAAACCTATTTTGTATCCTTTGTTACAAAACCTACTTACTGTATGTATCTTTTGTTTCAATACAGTGTGTGTACTTCCAAATCATGTGGATGCAGACAATGATAATAATAATAATAATAATAATAATAATAATAATAATAATAATAATAATAATAATAATAATAATAATGCAATATGAATGTGTGCCCTATTTCATATTATTTTTAAAAACCTATTTTGTATCCTTTGTTACAAAACCTACTTACTGTATGTATCTTTTGTTTCAATACAGTGTGTGTACTTCCAAATCATGTGGATGCAGACAATGATATGCTGTATTTCAAAATAAACATCCTCTGAGAATGAAAGAAAAGCAACATGTCAAACCATTGTCCTCAATATACACAAGCAATGACAATAGATAAGTGTAAAAGAGCCAAAAAAATAAATAAATCAGGAATGCAATTGTCTATTTCGCACAGCCTCAAATCTCCCTGGGCTAGGCTGCACCATGATGTCTATTAGATATTCTTGTTTCTGATCAGCTTGCTTCTTCTGAAAATAGTATGAATAGTACAGACTTCAGATTTTATAGACTCTAGATACAGATCCAAGAAGTTTGGTAAGATGGCGGAAAGAGCAGGAGCCAAATAAGGCTTCCTTGGTTTGGTTTGAATCATATGTGAAAATGAAACAGATTCTGATAGCATCCTAAATCATGACAATAGCAAGAGGCAACTAAATAAGTTGCTGTATTCTGCTTCAAGAGAGCTGTAAGTCAACCAAATGGGATCTTCTTAAGTGAGCATGATGGCTGGCCTCAATGTGATTCTGACTCTCAACAAGCCTTGTGCAGGTGACTGTTGTGCAGACCAAGTAGGAATTCCTACACATAAGGGGAGTGGAGTGGAGTGGAGTGGAGTGGAGTAGAGGAGGGGAGGGAAGGGAAGGGAAGGGAAGGGAAGAAGAGGAGAGGAGAGGAGAGGAGAGGAGAGGAGAGGAGAGGAGAGGAGAGGAGAGGAGAGGAGAGGAGAGGAGAAGAGAAGAGAAGAGAAGAGAAGAGAAGAGGAGAGGAGAGGAGAAGAGAAGAGAAGAGAAGAGAAGAGAAGAGAAGAGAAGAGGAGAAGAGAAGAGAAGAGAAGAGAAGAGAAGAGAAGAGAAGAGAAGAGAAGAGAAGAGAAGAGATAGCGTCACCTCAGGATAAGAATTCAAATTTTCTTTGACTATCAAAAGTATTCCAATTAATTAATTGTATTATACTGTATCTGATCTCCTGCAGTCTCCAGGAAACTATTTAATTCAACTTGTTTCACATCAGCCTGTTTAGACTTCTAATAGCTGCTGAATGTGTGAATTAAGGGTGACAAGCTAGGAAGCTGTTATCAACATTAGTGTAGTTATTGATTAACCTTTCCCAATCTGTTCTTCTCTAGGCATGTTGTACAAAAGTACAAATCCTGTATTTTTGAACCTAACATAACAATGAATGATATTGGATGGTAATATATTAGGGGAGGTTGACTTAAGCTGGGTTCACACATCATATTAACCCACAATGATTGGTCCACAGAACATAAGAGTGTTCTGTGGACCAATCATTGTGGGTTAATATGATAGTGTAAACCAAAGCAAAACAGCATTATGGATAAAGAAATGCAACTTTTTTCAAATTGAGTATTCCACATGATATTTGAGGGATAAACATTTAAAAAATAGGCAGAACCAGGGTGAAAGAATGTGGGTGGAAGCAGGGCAAAAACTAAGTTTGGTTAAATTAACAGTAATTTCTATCAAAGAAAAATTACAATTTTGTGAAAACTTTTAGAAGAGAAACCATTGCTAAAATTTGAGAGTGTACAGCATATGCAAATCCTAGAAATATCAAGTTATAGATCTAAGGAACTACCATATTTTTCAGAGTATAAGACATACCGGAGTATAAGACGCACCTTAGTTTTTGGGGAGGAAAATAGGGGGGAAGGAATTCTGCCTACTAGGTATTCATCTGGCTAGCGTACTTAGTCTGGTCAGCTTCAGTGCTTTAGTTCACTGGTTTTGAGCGCACGCTCACACTTTTTATCCCCTGGTTGGGGATAAAAAACAGCTTCTAAAGCATAGCTGATCATCGGAGAGAGAAGCAATGAGAAAAGCAGGCAAAGCACGGAACATCGCTTCACTCGCTAGTGCCTCATTAGGGCTGAAAAAAAGCTTCGAAAAAGCTACATTTTGAGTATAAGACACACCCAAATTTTCAGCCTCTTTTGGGGGGGGGAGTGCATTTTATATTACGAAAAATATGGTACATCAAAATTCTATCGAAGCACCATATTTTCTCCTTTCCATTTTGTTTTTTCTTGTGTTTTAAAAAGTTAAATTATCTCTGTAAATACTCAGTATTGACATCTCTCTCCTTTTAAGTTGAAAGTGTAGTTTTGACATAAAAATGAGATGACATAATATGACATATAAATTTATTTATACAGGATATCTTTTGACTCTTCTGCTAACACCTACTATTATACATTTCTATGCAATATTTTCTAAATTCAGAAATTTGTATTTAAAATATTTTTTAAATTAAAGACATCAAATTATAACCCCATGGTTTTGTTCCAATTGTACTAAGCCTTCCAATTCTGCCAACACAAAATTAAGCTTTTATTGTTTTTATATAGTTTGATTGAAAAAAAGTGTATGGCTGCCTAGCGTTCTACAGTGAACTCACAGGAGTTGCACAGAATATTTTAAATTTTTGGGATCTCCATTTGTGATATCATGTTGTTGCAAAGAAGGGTTTTTAACAGTCTTTTGGCATAGGAGCCTGTGAAAAAATTAAGATACTAAGTGTGGTATGAAATGAGAAAGTTTGGGAACTTCTAGTCCTGATCATATTTTTCTGTGCTAGATTACTGATCGTTGGACAACAAGATAAACTGGACACCTTCCACCATGCAAAAAAACTTTTAAAGAACTTTTAAAAGAAAAAGAAATCCTGAAATGTTTCTCAAACTAACAATAGAAAATCAATCCAGTTGCAATGATTCAATTTTCAGACAACCTCCAGACAACTGAATGATTGAGAATCTTCACTGACATTTTGTAACGCACTTTGGGGACGAAACCTCCGAGGTCAGTGTGGCAGGAGTTGGTACATTGCAACCATCTCTGCCTAACTGCCTGCTCTGACTGAGGAAGCTGCCTGGATGGGCAGTGAAACCTCTCTCAAACTAACAACAACAAAAATAGTCCAGTTGCAATGATTCAACCTTCAGACAACTTCAGACAACCTTCAAAAAGAATCTTTTTTACCTATATCTCAAGATGGCAACTTTTGTGGAATACTCATGGAACTCTATAATATAAAATATTCCACTCTATTCCAAGCAAGTCTCATATCTTGTTTCTTTACATGCACTTCCTCTTTTGGAATCTATGTTCTAATATTTTTTCTCCTAATTCCTATTATTTCCTCTTCAATTCATTCCCCCCCCCCAAGACACATATTTAATACACCAGAAATGGTCCATCACACATTCAGTACATCTCATAGCTCTTGTATCCTTGACTCATTCTCTGAGTTGTTCTTCATAAAGAGTCAAATCAATCATTCTTTTCAACTCCTTCCCTTTCCATATACATGTATGAATATGTATCAAACATATCATCTTTGTTTCTCTTCTTTGTACTCTTTCTAGAGTCTCAACATCTTTTTTATATCATGGTGACAAAAACTGGATGCAATATTCCAAGTGTGGTCTTACCAAGGCATTATAAAATGATATTAACACTTCATGTGGTCTTGATTCTATCTCTCTGTTTATGCAGTCTAGGACTTTATTGGCTTTTTTGGAAGTTGTGGCATACTGCTCGCTCATATTTAAGGGATTGTCCACCAGGAGTCCTAGATCCCTCTTGCAGTTACTTCTATTGAGCCAGGTACCACCTATTCTATACCTGTGCATTTGTTTTTTCTTGCCTAAGAGTAAAATGTTATTTTTCTACCCTTCTTTAGAAAAGCCCTCTCTTCCAAAAGCCCTCTTATTCTATAGAGCAAATGATATCTGATTTAATAGTTTCTGCTATAAACCTGTTTTTGTTTAGCTGAAAAGAAGAGTACATTAAGCTCCTCTCATCAAAAAGATAGAGACAGGTGGTGGTTGTTGGTATATGGGGGCAAGTTATTTGAAGCAGAAATTGAATATAATGCCATCTCTCATGAACCTTCTAAACTAACCTGCTGTACGTATAGTTGAGGATGCTCTCCAATCACCAATATTGAAGAACATTGTAATTGCAAGTCCTATAAGTATAAAATAGAGGAGATTTCCATCTTGTTCTTTGGCTCTGGCAATAGTATCTTCAGTTAACCTTAAAAAGAAAAAATATGATTTTCCTTTAGTATTGCTTATATTTTCAATTTTAATATATTTACCTTAGTATTTGCTGGATGGGTGATGGTATGGATTGCTTTTTTATATGAACCAGTGGTGGGATTCAGCCGGTTCACACCGGTTCAGTAGAACCAGTAGCTAAATTTTTCTGGAGCTTGGCGAACCAGCTGAAGTGAGGGGCAGGAAGCCCTGCCATGCCCGGCGAGGCAGAGGTGGGTTCTTACCGGTTCTATCTGGTTCTTTAGAACTGTTAGTAACTCGGCGATGACATCATGGAGCCGGTTCTGTCGGTGTCTCCGTGGGTGCTGCCATCTTGGATTTTGCTTCTGTGCATGTGCAGAAGCTAATTTTTTTGATTTCTGCGGGTGCGTGCGCATGCACAAAGCACGTGCACGCACGGCACAAAGCGCGTGCATGCACGGCGCGAAGCGTGCACACGCACAGCATGACCCTGAGCGAACCGGCAGCAAAAGGATCCAGAAACCATTCCTGTGGTGAGGGGGTGGGAGAAGAGATGGCAAGAGGAGCCCCATCTCGCTCCACACGGTCCAATGAAAGGCAGCGACAGCCCGGCCCCTTCCCTTCCCCACCCTCTTCAGCGCTGGAAGCCAACTGTCAGCCACACACCCAGTCATCCATTCATCCTTCTCTCTCTCTCTCTCTCTCTCTCTCTTTCTCTTTCTCTCTGTCTCTGGGCTTACCTGGTGCCACAGTCTACCATGCAGGCCAGGGGCCACCCTGCCATCCTCCATGGGTTTGAGATGCTGCTGAGGAAAGGTGCCGACAATCTCATGGGCCTCTCTCTCTCTCCTCCTTCCACCACTTTCCAGATGCCCTCATTTCTCCCAAGAAAGGTGGTCAAAGAAAGAGGATTCCATCGTGTGCTGCATGCCATAATTAAACCATGGCTTCCTAAGATGCTATCTCTATCACTGGATAAAGCGAGGAGGGCGACTCAAGGCAGTGAGCACCTCCAGCCCCAACAAAGTGAAAGAAGAAGAAACATGAGAGCAGCACCTGCCCGCATCTCTTTTCCACCACCGAACAGTGCGCTTCTCCTAAAGGCCTCTGGTTTGACACCCCTGCCCACTCTTCCATCACTCCCTCCCTCCCTGAATGTGGGCATGGGAGGGAGGGAGTGACAGAAGAGGCAGAGTGGGCAGGCGTGTCAAACCAGAGTGTCAGGGTTCCGACCGATGCCCTAATGATGAGCTGAGGTGGCGCAGTGGTTAGAGTGCAGTACTGCAGGCTACTTCAGCTGACTGCTAGCTGCAGTTCAGCGGTTCAAATCTCACCGGCTCAAGGTTGACTCAGCCTTCCATCCTTCCGAGGTGGGTAAAATGAGGACCCAGATTGTTGGGGGCAATATGCTAACTCTGTGAACCGCTTAGAGAGGGCTGTAAAGCACTATAAAGCGGTATATAAGTGCTATTGCTATTGCTAATTAAATCATGAGCCTCAAGCCAAGCTTCAAAAGAAATCCAATTATTTATTAGGAGCATCATGTCGGCACGGACCAAGTGAAGCCAACTCTGACCTCACTTAATTTGCACCTTGGCTCTGACCCTGTTTTCCCCTCCCCCAAGGTATGTCATCAGTCACATTCCCCAACAAAACAATTTCACGGGTTGTAGAAGTCACTTCCTCTGGCCATTGTGGATCTCCATGGAGACGGCCTTGACATTTGCTGGCTGGAATGTGCTTTGTTTTGACTGAAGTGCAAGTTCCTCAATGCAGCTGCGAGGCTCAATTCCTCATCCCCCTGCCTATGGCAACTCGAGAGCAGGTCAGGAATGCTTTGCGAGTTGACACAGAGGCCTTTAAGTCAAGTTCACCCAGGGTCAGGTTGGCTGTCACAAGAGGCTCGTCTCACATGTATGGCGGAGCTGGAGGATGGGGATGGGCCACACCTCCCACAACGGCCAACTTGACCCTGGGCAAACCGGTTGTTAAATTATTTGAATCCCACTACTGATTTATGAACTATTATTATCTGTTTTCTGAACTTCCTTGACTAAATATAAAATGTATTTTACCTCAAAACTGCTTGCTGGTTTAAGATACAGAACAGTGTTTAGCTTTTGGAACTACCTGTAGTCTTTTCCGCTAATCCTCACTAAACTTACCTAGTGTGCTATCAGATATAATAAATTGGTTTGTTTCCTTTTAAAGATTTTCTTCCCAGATTTTCACCATAGAAAGAGAGTGAAGTTCTGAAGCCTCCATAAAAAGTCCATACTTTATCTTGTATGAGAAGGGCAAATACTAGTGGATTTTCAAAACAGAGGATATGAACTAAACTTAAGGCTCTAAAGAAAAATCCATCCAGCAGTACCCCATTACATTCCACTGTGAAAAACAGTTTTCCTTATTGTCTTTCCACTAAGTATGTTCAACAACAATTGTTAGTGTTCCTTAGCTGGCACAGTGGAGCATGATGGGAACTGTATAGCTGAAGTAACCTAGATTTGTTTGACTGCTTGGGAAACTGATGAATGTTGGAAAAAAACACGCACATGTCTATTTTATTTATTTACTTATTTTATTTTACTTATTTTTATTTACTTATTTTATGGGTGTGCTTCAGGGAAGAAAATGGGTGTGAGAATATTGTTTACCCCAACATCTACAACTTGAAGTGCTGCCATACAATAATATAGAAGCAGGCTGTCTATAAGTCAGATACCACTATGTGAGAGATCTGTGTTCTTGACAGCTTTGAAAGCAGAAATAATAGATTTGTCAGATCCTGTTCCTGCTACAGGTCCACAGCTGTCAGTATTTTTCTAAAAAGGGCATCCATCAAGGAACCTCTGCAGGTGATATAGCTACTATATTCTTTTATCATTACTGAAGAAACTGTTCATTATTTTGCTCTTGATATCAGAATTAATACAGTGTGTGTTAAACTCTATAAATGGCCTTAACAAAATGTCAGAAAAAGTTATCTTCAGCCATTCTTCTCCCTCTGAAGCTCTGCTTCAAACTGCATAACCCCAGACTCTATCATAATATAAGAATTTTCTAAGAATTCTAAGAATTTCCCTAAATCAATGTCTTGTCTATCAAAATGATGGTTGTCTTGACAATACTTCAAATAGATGTTACATCAAAAAGGCTCTTGCTGGCCATTAACCAACCTGGCAGCCTCCAAGCATTTTGCACTCCAATACCTATCATCACCAACTAGCATATTCTTGGTGCACAGATGCAAAACTAGAGGGCATTGCAGTTTATGTCAAAGCAAGTCTTAAATAAAACAATGCTGTGTATGAAAACATCTTGAAGAAGTCATAACAATTGAGTCTTAAAACAAGCTCTGGGATTACTGAGGATACAGAGAGCCAATTTGCAGCTGTATCATTTCAGATAACTGGTTATTGAATTTATTGCACAGGAATGTTCCTATGGGATATACAGGCAATTTTATTGGGGCCTTGTGAGATCATTGTTATTGTAAAGAAATCTGTGACACGTGGCATGACTTGTGAAGATCGACTTGAGGGAAGCTTTTATTCTGTGAAGGGGAAGTTTTGGATTCTTTAAAATCTATTTTGGCTCTTAATATCCTGTGGAAATAAGATATTTGTTTAGAGAATAATTTTATATGCGGCTTCCTCTTCTATTGTTTGAGACATAGCTGATATGTATGGTTGCATGAGGAGATTCTCTTGTAGGTAAGACAAATTTTCAGTTGTAATGTGGAATTTCCAGAAAATGTGTAGGCTTTGATTTCTCTTGGTACCTTTTTTTCTCTCTTTCTTTTTAATAAATTTTATTAAAAGTTTTACAGATATTCTGGTCCCATTTTCTCCAATGCTCCCTATTTTTTTTCTATTAATACAACAGGTTATTCAAGATTCTATGGCCTCAATCTATTTGCATAAATTTGTTTGACAATGTGCATAATTTTTAACATAGTATAACATAATATCACAATAAGATTTCTAATCCTTAGATTACAACTACTTGCGGTTTTAGGTTCTATCTTTGAAAGATTATCATGAAGGACATGGGTAGCTCCAAATCTCAGAAATCTGGTAGTAGTGCTAAAGCACCTTAGTTCTATCTATACCATATGGATGGTTTGGTCAGTGTGACTGGCCAGAATTTTGCAACCTTGGGAATTGCCAGAGATTGAATCCAGTCCTATTTGCAAAGCATGTGTAATATCTGCTGCTAAATCAGCAGTGGGAAAATACTTTTGATCTAAGTACCAAGCTTCCTCTTTTTGTCCTATTTTGTTTGAGGGGCATGTTGTATTACCAATATAGATAGTCCTCAATTTATGAATATTCATTTAACGATGGTTCAAAGAAAGCTAAGACAGCCTTGAAAAAGTGATTTATGACCTATGCCTGATATTACAGTTTTCACACCACACTCATGGTCACATGATGATAATTCTGGTACTTTGCAACTGGTTTGCATTTAAGACAGTTGGAGGCACATGATCATGCATGGGGCCATTCTGAGAGGATTTTCTGTACGGCTTAACACACCCACCTTGTCCTTACAACACCTAAATCCCTAAGACAGGTCCAAAATATTCTGCCTTTCACCTCTAGAAAACTCTGGGGCAGTGCTCAAGACTAAAGTGAGAGTCCTAATGCAATAGTCCTTTTAACTGTCTGCACTCTCTGGGCTTTCCTACAATTTCCCACATAAGAGTTAGGATTGAAAAAACTCTCCCCATTTTTTTTTCTGATTAGGAAATATAAGCAGAAGAAAGATATAAAGTGGTAGGATTCAGCCAGTTCGCACCGGTTTGGTAGAACAAGTAGTTACATTTTTCTGGAGTTCAGCAAACCGGCTGAAGTGAGGGGCAGGAAGCTCTGCCATGCCCGGCAAGGTGGGGAGAAGAGACGGCAAGAGGAGCCCTGTCTCGCTCCACACGCCCCAATGAAAGGCAGCGGCAGCCCGGTCGCTTCCCTTCCCTGCCCTCTCCAGTGTCTGTCTGTCTGTCTGTCTGTCTGTCTGTCTGTCTAAATAATTTGGACCTAATCAATGAAACTGGTGTCTCACTGATTTAGATGAGAAAATGCCCTCTCTATTAAACAGCTGAATTGAGGATCTGCTGTTTTCACTAATTCTAGAAGTCTGTCATATGTGCAGTGGCAGAAAATAGCTGGGGGAAAAAACAGATACAGCTTCAGAAGTATATGTCTATGGAGATCCTCAATGATCCAGGTCATGGTTGTCCCAAAGGTGCTTTTTCAGTACAAATATATTGAATATAAATCCTTCTATTCCCCATCATCCAGTCAACGCTGAAGAAGCTTCTTGGATGAGAAGCGAAACATCTTCAAAGAAAAACAAGAAAGTCCAGTTGCCTCTTGAAAAAGCACCTTTGGGACTTCAGAGGCATAGTTTCTGAAATAAAATCATTTATTTTTCTTATTCTGATTTTTTCTCCTGTCTACAGATCATGAAAGGTAAGAAAAAGAATACTGTCTAGTATTCTGTCCTAAACACATTGGTTCAGGGTATTAAGCCTTTCTGAAAGCAATAGGATTAACTTTTGACTTAATTTTAAATTTGGATGATATTTACATATTCTAATTCTTTTCATCAGAATTTGATATTTCATAGTTGTTAAAAACTAGAATCAATAAGGGTTGATTACATGCCATTTCCACACTAGCATTTTAAAATATATCTATATCAATAGCCAGCCAACATAATAGTGATATAAAACTTATTACTTTGATACAACAATTGTAAGATGACACCAGAAGATACTATAAATTACTAGTGGGGAAATAGCTATAAGTACTTTAGGATTTCAAAACAGAGGGGGTAATTCTCCTGATCCCTTACAATTATATCAATTGTACAATACAAATTTAATAAATGGTTTCATTACTAATAATCAGTCAAAGAAACAAAGTGATAGAGGTAGAATTAATGCTAATCTAAAAGCTGACATATGTCCATAATATTATGGGAGTAAAATAAATGGCATGAATTATTTGTTATAGCCAATAAACTGAATATATAGGCAAGAAGAATTAGATGCTTTGAGACCATATTTTCCTTCTCAGGGTCAATAGAAAAATAATATCATTCAAGGTAAATTTAGTTCCCGAAAAAGCTTCCTTCTTTGTTTATATTCAATTTATGATTAAATAATAAATAAGAGAGAGCTCATATTCCATTAGAGGGAACATCTGTTCATATTCCATTGACATACATGGCCTTGAATTTCAAACTTAAACTAAATGGAAATTCATTGCCTCATACACTTTGCACCAGTTATCTTAGTGATTCTCAAACTTTGCAGTACTGCAATCCCCTAAAATGATAAATGAATTTGTGAGAACATGGAATAAAAGCAGCAGTTTATTTATATATATATATATATATTATTTATTTTATATTTATATTTTTATGCCGCCCAACTCCCAGGTGACTCTGGGTGGCTTACAACAATATAAAAAAAAAACATTATTAAAATATAAAAGCATTTTAATAAAAATATTAAAAAGAAACATAATTAAAAACATTTAAAAAACAACTAAAAACTCATACACACCATTTCATGGCCGGATCTCGCCAAATTACAGAGGCGAGATCAACAGTTATGTTGGGATTAATATTGGACAAAAAATAAATATACCACTTGATAGTTACATTTTAAGCTACAATAAAAATAGGACCTTTCAATTTTTGTGTGTGATTAGTTTCCAGAAGTTGCTTTTATTTTTGGCTTCATATTCTAAGCACATACGTTTCCTGATCAATGGTACACTGAGACAGTGTCTTCCAATAACATAATCACTTGTCAAACCAAAAGATATGTTAAGATTTATGCTTACTTTTAATAGAATTACCTGAAGATTACTCACCTTTAACTTTTCTGTTACTACTCAGTGAAGACATTTATGAGTATTTTTATTGCCAAATTTCATTCATTGTATGCAACTCTAAGTACACTTTAAAAACACTGTGCCAATGGAGATGTTGGAAACATACAAATATTTCTGAGAGAAGCTAAACCAAACTATTGGAAGTCAGTATCTATGGTCACCAATATCTGAACACAGCTGCTTTAGAAACCATTATCCATAAAATATCCTGCATTAAACTCTAATGAAAGAAAATTACCTTATTCACAATTCTGACATTACACCTGGATATGGATAAATTTAAACATTTTGTAAAATAGGTTAGTGAGTAAAAAAAGTCTCATTTCCAAATTATATTCTATAACAAATAATCTGATGCATACAACATTTTTGGCAATTCACATACAGGAGGAATCTCTTCTACGAAACAGAAGGAAATAAAAAAAAAATGATTTAGAAGTGTGATAATATTCAAAAATTCAATCTCAAATATTATGTTTGAAACTGCTGCGTCCAGGCTTCCCTCAAGTCCGCAGCTGACGTCGGGTGTTGCTGAGCGCTGATTGGTCGCCGCCGTTCTGGTGCGACTATATAAAGCGCTGTCAGAGGTGCTGACTTTGTCGCTCTCTGTTAGCTGGAGCATGCCGCACTTAAGCTGACAGGCTGGCGCTTTTGTTGTTAGCAATTGTTATTGAGCTGAATAAACGTGTTAGCTTTCACTATGTGTCTGCCTCAGTTTGTAAGCCCTCTGATATAGATATATCTCTGTTATATCTTGGCAGACTATAAAAAAATTGGTTCCCCAATTTACTAAATCTAAACTTAAACCAGCTCCTACAAAATTGAGGGATTACCAGGGCAGAATCATTCCTATATTAGGTACCTGCCCCTTCCATATTCAATATGAAAGTTTCTCTGGACACCTTCCAATCGTTATTGTGGAAGACCCACTTCCTAGCCTTTTAGGCCTTAAATGGTTCCACTCCCTGGGCCTCTCCATTTCTGGAATCCATCATGTCCAAGAGCCAGTCCTGTCTGATCTCGTCAGGGAATTCAACCCTGTCTTCACCTCAGACCTGGGTAAGTACACTGGAAAGCCCCTTTCCTTTAATTTGGATCCCCAGGTTGCTCCCATTCACATAAAACATAGGCATTCCTGGAGTAGTCCCCTATTTCGATGATATTTTGGTGTCTGCTGCTGATCACTCTCAATTGGAGGCATGATTAAGAACAGTATTGCAAAAATTCAAACAAGCTGGGCTCACTCTTAAACCAGACAAGTGCAAGCTCGGTGTAAGAGAAGTGGAGTTCTTAGGCTACAAAATTGATTCCTCAGGTTTACACCAAAGCTAAAGTTAGGGCAATTCAGGAGGCCCCTGTTCCAAAGAATAAAACTGAACTACAGGCATTTCTAGGCCTCATTAATTTTTACAGTGTTTTTTTTGCCCCACAAGGCTTCAGTGGCTGAACCTTTACATAGGGTATTAGATTCCCAAAGACCTTGGCTGTGGGGCTCACATGAAGCTGCCACCTTTCAGGCAATAAAATGGCTGCTCACATCTGACAGCATCCTTTTGCAATACAGTGACCAATTGCCATTGGTATTAACGTGTGTTGCCTCTCCATTTGGCATGAGGGCCATCGTTAATCATAGGTTGCCTAATGGACTGGAGGCACCACTCGCTTTCTTCTCTCGTACCATGTCCCAGACAGAAAGGAATTACAGACAGATAGATAAAGAGGCCTTAGCCCTGGTCACCGGAGTAAAAAGGTTCCATGAATACATATACGGCCGCCATTTCACTTTTGTCATGGACCACAAACCATTGTTGGGAATACTTTCTACAAACAGGCAATCCCCTCAAATTCTGTCCCCAAGGATGACCAGGTGGACAGAATTTCTGGCCACCTATAACTACACCCTAGAGTATAGTCCTGGCAAGCATCTCGCACATGCAGATGCCCTCAGTAGATGCCCTCTACCTATTTCAGTGGAACATCCAGCTCCTGTTAACTCTGTACTGATGATAGAAGATCTGCCAAACATCCTATCAGCAGATGATGTGGCCAAGCACATGTCCAAGGACAAAGTTCTCTCTCAGGTTTTGGACTGGGTCAAGAGGGGCTGGCCTTTAGACTTTTTGGGGGGGTCCACAATTTCAACCATACAAGACAAGGCAAAACGAACTATCCACCATGAAAGGTTGTTTGTTCTGGGGGCATAAGAGTTATTATTCCTACAACATTGCAGAACCACCTCCTGGCTACATTACATGACAGCCACCCAGGCATCGTAAGAATGAAAGCTCTGGCCAGGAGTTACATCTGGTGGCCAAACATAGATTGGGACATTATCAAATGGGTCTCTGGGTGCCAGACGTGCCAAGAAACAAGAGCAAACCGACCTAAAGCAAGCCCCTCCGAATGGGACAAACCGAGAGGGCCTTGGTCTTGCCTTCACATAGACCTGGCTGGCCCAGTGCAAGGTCAGATGTTCTTCATGGGGGTGGACGCTCACTCTAAGTGGATGGAGGTGAAGCTGATGTCCTCCACTACTTCAGAATCAGTCATCAAAATTTTACAGGTTTTGTTTGCCACCCATGGCATACCAGACATTCTGGTGTCTGACAATGGGCCCCAATTTACTTCTGGCCCTTTTGAAGTGTACCTAGCAGGACTGGGCATAAGGCATATTCTAACTGCTCCTTTTTTTCCAGCCACCAATGGTAGGGCGCAAAGGCCTGTATGCTCTGTAAAGGAGGCCCTAGCAAGGTTAGAGCCTGGGGACTAGAACTATAAAATCTCAAAATACTTCCTTTTGCAGCATGCCACACCATGCCCGGAAACAAACCAAAGTCCTGCTGAGCTGTTAATGGGAAGGAGAATAAAGACTAACCTGGACAGACTGCACCCCAATTATTCCCCAGACCTTCCCAGGGATGCAACTTCAAAAATCAGAACTTTCCAACCAGGGGACCTTGTGTATGCCAGAAACTATGCAAGCCACCCCCTCTGGTTGTCAGGGACTATCACTAACCTGGCAGGCCCCAGGTCCTATACGCTGGTTCTGGACAATGGGTGAATGTGGTGATGCCACATTGACCAACTAAGGGGTTGCTGGGGCCCTAGGAAGCATACATACTAGAAAATAATCCACACATTCCAGCTAAAAGTTTGTTTACAGATGGGCCTATTCCAGGAGCAGAAGCGACCGACGACAACTGGAGCAAGTACGACTCACCATGCACCAAGGACTCTGTTCCAGCGATGGAAGCAGCCAGCGAAGCAGAAAAGCCTCCAGAGATGGCAGCAGGAAATTCTTCGGTGATGCTACCTGGTCCAGGGTCGACAGAAACTCTCAGACAGTCCGAGAGAATCAGAAGAAGGCCTGCCTACCTGCAGGACTATGAATGCGCCATCTAGTGACAGAGGAGTGCTGCGTCCAGGCTTCCCTCAAGTCTGCAGCTGACGTCGGGTGTTGCTGAGCACTGATTGGTTGCTGCCATTCTGGCATGACTCTATAAAGCGCTGTCAGAGGTGCTGACTTTGCCGCTCTCTGTTAGCCAGAGCGTGCCGCGCTAAGCTGACAGGCTGGCGCTTTCACTGTTAGCAACTGTTATTGAGCTGAATAAACATGTTAGCTTTCACTACGTATCTGCCGCAGTTTGTAAGCCCTTCCAGGACTTATCAGAAACATTTTTTAATAAAATTGTGATCCTTCCCTAAATTGCTTATAACCTCTGGATCAGAGGTGGGTTCCTCCCAGTTCGCACCAATTCTATAGAATCAGTAGCAAACCGCTGATGACATCACAGAGCCAGTTCTGTCGGTGCCGGTCCGTGGACGCCGCCATCTTTTTTTTGGAATTTCTTTTTTTTGGGTGGGGGATTTTTTACTATTTTTTTTCTTTTGCGCATGCGCAGAAGCCGAGTCCCCGGTACTGCGCATGCACCGCCATCTTGTTTTCAGCTTTTTTGGGAATTTTTTGTGAATTTTCAGCACTGCGCATGTGCACGCACAGCCATGCGGCACGCAATGCGTGTGCAGCCATGTGGCATGCAATGCGCACGCAGCCATGCGGCATGGGAGGAAGTGAACTGGCAGCGAGGTAAGTTAGAACCCACCCCTGCTCTGGATGCTCACAATCTGAGAACTGTTACGGCTTCTGAATACATCTTTATATAAACATCTTTCTATACTGTAGAGGGCATTACTTATATGAAGAGATAAAATTTAATGCTATGACTTAAGATTGTCATGGGTGCAAAGAAAATTAAACAATTGGTGTGTCCTTCCCCCATTTGTCTTCCTTTCCGATTGTCCATGTCCCCCTTTGCTTGTTCAGATATTTGGTAACCCAACTCCTTTGTGAACAAAATCTATTTATTACTCTCTAAATTAGCCCATAAACATAATGCAAGCCTACTGTATGCAGATGATGTGGTACTTCTGTCACAAACATCATTTGGACTCAAATGAGCCTTAGCTAATTTTTGTTCAGAGGAAGTATTTGAGATCAGGTATTCCAAAACAAAGACCTTAATTTTCACAAAGCAGTATACTTAGCAGTTAAATGACCAGGCTATAGAACAAGTAAAAGATTTCATCATCATCTTTCATAATGTTACTAAACACAGGGTATATCAAAATTATGCATTGAGATTGTATGGAAAACAGTAGTAGCTATGCAGTTTTCCCCCTTAAATGTAAGGGAATGGCATATCCCAGAAGCTCTAAAATTTTATTTGGCAAAAATACATATGTAATTATTGTTAGATGCTCAGATGACATCTTATTGTTCTTTTGTTATTTTGAAAATGACTTTATTCCCCATGTGTTACCAAAGTAGTATGATGGAGGAAGACAAGTTGAAATAGCACTTTGTATTATTGAATAATGTTTTTTTGAGCAACAATGTCACATTCTTTAGACCGCAAGATATTTACACCATATAACTTCCCCTAAATGCTGGAGATCACTAACCTTAGTAAGCTTCAATGCACTCTCTACATTGGTTCTTCAGGACAGTTACAAAAAAGATTTCATAGGAGCTAAAGTTATGCTCTTGTGAGAAAGGATCTACGGAATCCATAGTGCATGTTCTACTATATTCTACCTTTCTAAGATGTGGTCCTATTAGAATAGAATAGAATAGAATTCTTTATTGGCCAAGTGTGATTGGACACACAAGGAACTTGTCTTTGGTGTATATGCTCTCATTGTACATAAGGAGAATAAAATATATTCATCAAGAATAAAAAGATACAACACTTAGTGATAGTCAAGGTTACTAATAAGCTATCAAATCGTACTAGGAAACAAGTAAAAACAATATAAATTGAAAGATACAAGCACATGGTTATAGTAATAAGTGGAAAGAGATAGATACTAGTAAGGAAGAGAAGAATAATAGTAATACAGTCTTAGTAAATTATTTGACAGTGTTGTGGGAATTAGTTGTTAAGGAGAATGATGGCATTCGGGGGAAAACTGTCCTTGTATCTAGTTGTTCTGGTGCAGTGCTCTATAGCGTTGTTTTTAGCGTAGAGGTTGAAACAATTTATGTCCAGGATGTGAGGGGTCTGTGGATATTTTCACAGCCCTGTTTTTGACTCGTGTAGTATACAGATCCTCAAGGGAAGGCAGGTCGG
>QLTV01003975.1:996710-1019914 GCA_003457575.1 Thermophis baileyi
ACCGATAACTGTTGTGTCATCTGCGAACTTCAGTAGTTTAACAGATGGATTGTTAGAGATGCAGTCATTGGTATACAGAGAGAAGAGAAGTGGAAAGAGCACACAGCCCTGCGGGTCTCCTGTGCTAATTATTTGACAAAGTATCTCTATAATTCTGACATTTTTTGCATAGGTGTTTCTATCTGATGAGTATGATTCCTTTTCTATGAACATAGCCAAATTCTGTTACACTGATTGTAAAATCAGGCATTCCGATGAACTAATCACAACCTGTTTTATTTTGTTCCATCTCCTGTTGTACTCTGGTCAATGATTGTAATAAAAGTATGGATGGATGGATAGGTGGGTGGATTAATACCATACTTAGAAAAAACTAGTATAAGGTGTTTTATCGTAATATATTGCTCGTGTTGATTGTTAAAATAAATAATGATATGCCAAAAATTGCTGGAAATGCAAGTCAGATTGGATCATTTTTCCATATTTGGTGGCCGTGTTAAAAGGCTGAATTCTGGAAGGTGATTTATTACAGAATGAAGCATATCTTAAAAAATTATTACATGCCAGCTGTTTTTTGTTTTTTTTTACTAAATATTACTAAGCCTTGGATCCCAATAAGGTACAATATATGGAGTTGGCCTTCTATATGATACAGCTGCCAGAATATTACATACTTTTTGGAAATCACACAGGGACCTTTCTTTAGAAGAATGGCAGACTATGTTGTAGTAGTATGTATCCATGTCAAAACTAATTTTGCATTAATTTTTTTTGCTAGGGGATGCTGCCTGTTGAAGAGTGAACTTTAAAATTGACTGAATTGGCAGAGTTGGTGAAATTAACTGCATTGATTAGAGACAATGGATTAGATTAGTTTATAAGAGACTGGAAGCAGTTTGTGGACTTTCTGCATGTTAAATACAATAACATATGTGTTACATACTGCCGTACGGAGTACAAATTTGCATAGCCGCCGCTGATTGGCTAATCCAGCAGCGGGAGAATTAAACTGCTATCAGTGACCAGCTAGGCTACAGGGAAGCCCTTAAAAGCGGCTTCCCTGAAGCCTGCCGGCAGTTCGTATTGTATTCAGCTAAGGAGAAATAAAGATACTGAACTGTTCCTATGTCTCACCTCTTCTTTCCTGCGTGAATCTAACACTGGTGACGAAGGTGGTGGAAGAAGGACAACAGGACAAAGGCACCTCGTGCCATCTGTAGCCATCTTAGAAGCAAGCATCGACTGCTCCAGCCAAACTTGAGGATGGCTACTCAAACTCTCCAGCTCCAGAGATCTTCGACCCGAAGATGGAAGAATGGCCAACCTACATGAGCTGGTTCTGCATGTTCCCAGAAGCCAACAACTTCCAGGATTTACCAGACAACAGGAAGAGGGCTCTCTTCCTAACCTACTGCGGGCCGAAGATCTATAAAATGGCTCAGACTCTGGTGGCACCAACCGACATCGAGTCTATTTCATGGACAATGCTCCAGACAACCCTGAAGGACCACTACACTCCTGCAGCAACCCCAATGGTCAGCAGAAATGAATTTTACCATCGCCGCCAACGCGATGGTGAATCCATCAATGACTTTGTTGCCAAACTCCGGGAAACCAAATATGAATTCATAAACCGGGAGGAAATGATGAAGGATCGGATCATTCTAGGAATGAGAGATCTGAATTTGCAAAAAAAGCTGCTGATCAGAAGGGGAGCAACTTTCAAGGATGTCGTGGAGGAAGCTCGAGCCACCGAATCGTCGGACAACTCGGTGGCAGACATCTGAAAGATGGGCACAGTCCATCGCACACACAGGGAGTCCGACTGGATGACCGAAGTCCCCGAATACGATGATGAGTCAGAGGAGGATGAACTGGTGCACCGTGTCCACACAGAGAAAAGGGTAAGCCAAAGGGACTTTGAGAACAGGCAGACCCGATGCTCGGGTTGGCTAGGGGGCCATACCCGGGCACTTTGTAAATTCAAAGACGCCATTTGCCGCCACTGCCAGAAAAGAGGGCACATCGCCGAAGCTTGCCGAGCCACCCAATCAGCCCCATACCAGCCAGCCCAATACCAACCCAGCCCACCAACGGGAATGGGGAGACAAGGGGAGAGCTGCTCTGGGGGCCAATGAAGTAGACGCAAGGACGATTCCCAATACCAAGTCCACAGGGGGATTTACATTGTGGGGCACTCCGATGCAGGTCAAGGGGAAAAGTTCCAAATAACCATGTCCATTGAGGGAACACTATGCAAGATGGAGCTAGACACAGGTTCCATATTCACAATAATGTCCTGGGGGAACCTGAACCAAGTCCTGCCCTCCATCACAAGGCACCAACTCAAGCCGCAGCACATTAGGCTCAATGATTTCCAGGGCAACCCTATACAAGTCCTAGGTCAGGCAGAAGTACCCCTAAAATTCAAAGACTTCAACAGCAAACTACCCCTAACCGTCGTCGAGGGAAACAGACTGAATCTGCTCGGAGTAGAATGGCTAAAACCTCTCAGCATCAGCATCACCGGGCTGCATCAAATTAAAGGGGACGAGCTGGACAACTACTGGTGGACTTCCAAGCCGTGTTCAATAGGAGTCTAGATAAATATAAGGGCAAGCCCATATCATTTAACCTAGACCCCAGTGTCACCCCATTAGATTAAAGCCCAGAAGAGTTCCCTTTGCACTTCGGCCAAAAGTGGACAAACAACTGGACAAATTAATAGCCCAATGGGTCCTAGAGCCAGTTGACCATGCCACATGGGAGACCCCCATCATCACCCCAATGAAGCCGGATGGCTCAATTTGCATGTGTGCAGACTATAAGGGCACCATTAACAAGGCTCTGCAGCCAAACGCTTACCCAGTGCCCGTGGTGCCACACCTATTGCACTCACTGGGAAGCGGAATTTTTTTTTGCCAAACTGGCCCTGGCCCAAGCGTACCAGCAATTGCCAGTAGACACAGCCACCGCAGAAGCCCAGATGATTGTCACGCACAGGGGGGCATTTAACTGCAATCGCCTGCAATTTGGGGTAAGCGTGGCCCCAGGTCTGTTCCAGAGCAGGATGGAACGGCTGTTACAAAGCATCCCTGGAGTGGTTCCCTATTTTGATGACATCCTCATCTTGGGGGAATCGAAGGAACAACTTATGGGCAGGCTGCACGAAGTGCTAAGTCGGTTTCAGCAAAGGGGCCTCAAAGTGAAATGGGACAAATGCAAAATAGGGGTCACCAAAGTAGAATTCCTGGGGTTCCTAATCAACAGGTCCAGCATTCGTCCCACAGACGTGAAAATAAAAGCCATAAAAGAGGCACCGACCCCCAAAAAATAAGACGGAGTTGCAAGCATTCTTAGGCTTACTCAATTTTTATGCCATCTTTTTAAAGCAGAAGGCGACTGTCGCTGAGCCTCTCCACAGGCTCCTGGGGAAGATGGCCACATGGACATGGGGACCGAGAGAGGCCAACGCATTTGCTGCCATAAAGAACTTACTCTCATCAAGCAGTGTCCTCATGCAATACAGTGAGACCCTCCCCCTATTGTTAACGTGTGATGCATCACCTTTCGGAGTGGGGGCCGTCCTCAGCCATCAACTTCCCAACAGCTCGGAAGCCCCCATCGCATATTATTCAAAGACACTATCTCCAGCTGAGCCGAACTACAGCCAACTGGACAAAGAAGCAGTGGCCGGCATCAAGTGTTTCCATGAATACCTCTACGACCACAAATTCAAATTTGTAACAGACCAAAAACCACTACTGGGTCTACTCACAGGCAACCAACAAATGCCCCAATACATGTCGCCCAGGATGACACGCTGGTCCATCTTCCTGTCAGGCTACAGCTACAAACTGACCCACCGACCAGGGAAGAGCATTGGACACGCCGACACACTCAGCCGCTGCCCCACACCCGAACTTGTGGAAGAACTCCTGTGGCCGAAATCTTGCTGGTCGACATTGAACAAACCAGCCCTGTCACATCTCGAGACATCGCAGAACATACAGCGAAGGACGCCGTTTTGTGCAAAGTCATGAACTGGGTGTTAAGGGGGTGGCCACAGGAAGAGGACAAGGAAGAATTTAAACCGTTTAAAAGCAAACAAATTGAACTGTCCATTCTGAAGGGGTGTTTACTATGGGGGGGAGCAAGTGGTCATGCCCAAGAGTCTACAGAAGAGGGTGATGGGAACCCTGCATATAGGACACCTGGGGATAGTGCGCATAAAAGCACTAGCAAGGAGTTATCTGTGGTGGCTGAAATTGGACCAGGACATTATGGAGTGGGTGGCGACCTGCCTGCCATGCCAAGAAACCCAGCCGGCTCCACCACGGTCCAACCCACTTGAATGGGAGATACCCAAGGCTCCGTGGTCAAGAATCCACATTGACTTTGCGGGACTGATGGTGGGGCAAACATTTCTGATTATTGTGGATGCTTATTCTAAGTGGCTGGAGGTGGTGACCATGCACACCTCAACTACAGAAGCCACTATACGAGCCCTAAGGAGGATTTTCACAACCCACGGCCTGCCAGACATCCTAGTGTCGGACAACGGTCCCCAGCTGACAGCCAAGCACATGGAGTCATTCCTGGCCGACCTGGGAATAAGGCATGTGCTAATTTCACCATTCAGTCTGGCTAGCAACGGCCGGGCAGAAAGAATGGTGAGAATGACAAAAGAGACTCTGACCAGAATGGGTCCAGGAAACTGGAAAGAACGGATCGACCAATTCCTGCTGGCCCAACACATCACACCATGTGCAGCCACTAACCAGAGCCTGGCCAAAATGTTGATGGGACGAAAGTTGAGGTCCCAACTGGACAGGCTGAACCCCAATTATCATCCAGAAACACTCCTGGATTCAAGCAAGCTCACCCGGACACTAGCAGTAGATGAGCTAGTGGTCGCGCAAAACTATGCAGGGAATCCCAAGTGGATGAAGGCCACAGTCATAGCAGTCACCGGGCTGAAATCCTATCAAGTTAAGCTGGACGATGGCCAAGTGTGGCGAAGACACATCGACCAGCTCAGGAGTAGGTTGGCAGACTCCTGGCTTCGATAACCGGAGGCCGGCCAACAGCAAGACAATCCAGCACAACGTGAGTCTCTGCCCCGAAGACCATACAGAACGAACGGCCATGACAACCACGCCGGGAGCCAGGCCCTAACTACAAGAAACCAGGAGGACCTGTTCTCAAATCCGGAGGAGGAGCGCGGACCCCTACCTGCAGACGCCGGAGTCCAGCAGAGTCAACCAGGACCGGAGGATGAAGACACGGAGACTTCAGCCGCCACGCCTGGAGGCCGGTTCCAGATTATTCCACAAGCAGGCACCGGAGCAGCAACAGGCATGTCCGCACCAGTCAAAGACTCCCAAGGAACTGAATCGCGCAGGCCCAGTAGGACTATACGGCGTCCTGTGTACTTAAGTGATTACGTAACTTACGTTGACTCCTGATTGGACGTTCCACGAACTAAGAGGGGAGGGGTGTTATGTACTGCCGTACGGAGTACAAATTTGCATAGCCACCGCTGATTGGCTAATCCAGCGGCGGGAGAATTAAACTGCTGTCAGTGGCTGGCTAGGCTACAGGGAAGCCCTTAAAAGCAGCTTCCCTGCAGCCTGCCGGCAGTTCATATTGCATTCAGCTAAGGAGAAATAAAGGTGCTGAACTGTTCCTACGTCTCATCTCTTCTTTCCCGCGCAAATCTAACAATATGGTTAACAGAGGGCTTTGAAGATTAGTCTTACCTTTGGGGTTACCTGTTGACTGCTTTTTTTAATGTAGTGACAGATTGATTGGATTGATAGATAAATATATTTCCACACCAGGGACATCTTTTTATGTAACATAGTACTTTTATAGATGGGAAAACTGATAATTTACTTGTAGACCTGTTATGTAAAGGGAGGAGAACACAGCAGATATTTTTGAGATATTTTTCAGCCTTCAACCTGGGTGACTTTTTATGTTTAATGCAGGGTGAATAATATATTTGTCAATTGTTTTTTTTGGGGGGGGGGTGTAAAAAAAAAAGTAAAAAAAAGCATGCTACAGAATTTAACATAACTTGGAAACCATTCATGGTTTATAATTCCATGCATAGTACTACATTTGAAATTTGAGTTTCTTTTAACATAAGATTTAAAAATAAAAGATTGGTGTGTCATAAGAATGAATCTCCTAAATCTGATAGAAATTTTTATTATTGTTTATTTTGATACATAATTCTTACTATATTGGCAAGTTTTGTTAAATATTTACTATTCACTTGATTCAAATAACTTTACTTTACAATAACTTTACAATAATATTACTTTAAATAGAGAGTATTACTTTATATTACTTTATATTATAGTAAAATTATTTTATATATAATTATATATATAATGATTATTATTCAGAATAATGTTATTCTGAAAATCCTTTTTAAAAAATTTCACACAATGTATGAAAGAAACTTTCTTTCTGGCTGCCTTTCTTCTTGGTTATGCTGTTGGATATCCTTTTTAAACATGTTTTTAGGCTAAATGTTTTTGGATCTTGCAGCTAAATTCCAGCAAATAACTTTCAATAAAATGAAGCCATGGATTTAGAAATAAATGGTGAAGGGGATGTTGTAAATAAAAAAATTAGATCATCTTAGACTAAAAATTGCTCATTCTTGCATTCAAGCTGTCTTTTCCCCCATTCTTTAGTTATATTTTCCTGCTCTGTTCTTACCTAAAGATTCTTCTCTCTCTCTCTCTCTCTCTCTCTCTCTCTCTCTCTCTCTCTCTCTCTCTCTCTCTCTCTCTCTCTCTTTCTACTCTCGCTCTTCCCCCCTTCTTCGTCCCCCTCTTTTCTTTTCTCTCTCGTTCTCTTTCTGTTCTGACTTTTTCCCATTCTTGAGTCCCCTTCTAGAGTTGCTGAGCTAGTCTCCTGTCAGTTTCCATGGCTCATTGTTCAACTAAAATACTGTGGTTTCCTCACAAAAAGCTGACCTCAGGTTTAATTGGCTTTCCTGCTTTTAGCCTTCGCTGTCTGATTTGATCCTTCTCTTTTACCACTTATCTAGCAGTGATGGATGCTGAAGGGGATTTGGTCATTTGTATTTATTTCAATTGGGTAATATTTTGGCACTTTCAAGTTTAGATGAGCTTTCCTAGGAGTAAGTAACTGAACTTAATGAGATTTTCTTTAGAGTAGGCTTGTGGAGAATAGCGCCATCATTTTAACCTGGTTTTTCACACGACCGCCCAAATTCCACCAACTCTATCAGGGCATTTCTAGGCTTTTAATGCCTTTGTTGTTTCTCAGTTGACAGACTGATCATTTTGATTTATTGTCTTGTGCCTTTTTTCTCTTGAGTCAGCTTCTGCCTATTCATATCATTCTTATGTTTCTGATACCAACAGCACTCCTAAAAATAGTCAGTACCAAAGAACATTATCTGGTGCATTTCAAACTATATAACTCAAGGGTAGAATATAGTACACAAAAATATATCCCTTACCATTTCCAAAGTTTCTTTAAATCTATATCTTTAAAAGTCTGAAACTTGAGTCTTAATTGATTCTACTAACCACATCCTATAAGTACCATTTTAAACCTTATATTGAATAAACATGTGCAAATCTCTCTATAGAGTTTAGCTATCCAGCATTTTTACTCAAAGATTATAATTTGGGTTTGCTTCAGAGGTGGGTTCCTGCCAGTTCGGACCAGCTCTATAGAACCGGTAGTGGGAATTTCCCCCCGCTTGCCGAACTGGCAGCGATGGCTGGCTGGACACCCCCCCGAACTGGCATCTTGTTTTTTGCTTCTGCGCATGCGCAGAAGCTGGTTTTTTTGCTTCTGTGCATGCGCAGAAGCTTGGTTTTTAGCATTGTGCATGCGCACGTGTGCAAAGTGCATGCATGCTCACATGGCGCACCCACCCACGCGGCGCATGAAGTGAACCGGCAGCGAGGTAAGTCAGAACCCACCCCTGGTTTGCTTGGCATGAAAAATGCATTTGGGTTATTAAGTTTCCTTTGTATTTCCTTACTGTATGTGAAACTGATATAATCTTGATGATTATGATTTTCTGTCTGTTTTACTGTTCACAATATTCTTGAATTATTAAAATCCACTACTTATTAAAATAGTACTGGAAACCTTGATGTAAGTAGTAGAAACCTTTAATTAAATTTAGGTTGTATGTTCAGATTTGCACAGCTTCTATAGCAGAATTGGCTCAATATAACTGTGCCAGATTGATAATTCTGAAATTGTATTTATTTAAGTTTTTGTATCCCTTGATTTGTAAAATACAGTTTCGATATCTAAACCAAATAAAGCACTAATCCTTTAGTTATAATTACATGGACCTTTCTTCTTCCATTCCATGAAATAAATAGCAGACCCATGAATACAAAATGTATTTATTTGATTTACAGTATATCCCACCTTTATGTTGTACAATTCAGGACACCATGCATAACGTTTTTTCTTTCTATTTTCTCTGCAACAACAACTCTTCCAGCTGAGTTTGGTTGAAAATGACTGATCTAAAAATCACTCACTTATCGTTCACACCTAAGGGAGAACTAGAAGTCACCGTGTCCTGGATTTTGATTCAGCACCTTAATCAGAACTATTTCATTGTGATAAGAAGTTACTTATAGTTCCACTCTTAGCCTAGTTCAAAGCAGCCTTTCCTATATTGCTTTTCTAAATTGCAGTTCGTACTATCTCTGTCCCTTCTGTCACAGAATGATATTAATTTGGAGGGGAGGGTCAGGATGAAGGATGCCATCCAAAGCTATCTTAAATTGTGACAAATTGTTGCAATTTTTTCTTTGTCATCGTATCATCATTAATACGGTAAGTATTAAAAATAATTATATGGTTTTATAGGAGTGAAACCAAACAAAAGTATCTTTGTTAAAATTAGCATTTTCTTGAGAAAGAGAACAATTGTAATTCTATATCCCTTTTAAACACTATTAAATTAGTGGAATTGGTTTGCAGCAAAAATGACAGTTCTAAAAAGGCTGGTTTTTAAATGAGATTCTTATATTCTAGGACAAAAAAAAAGATCAACTAGAGGGCAGCCAAAATTATGGAAGAGTTATAGATGGAGTTGGAAAGGAAACCCTGATATACTCTAATAGAGAATTCAGTAATTGTTGAATAAAACTGAAGTATTACTCATTTTAATAATTAAACTCAAGAATGATCAGGATAGAGAAACAACTGTTCAGAATCATTTTCACCAAGCAACAAAAGTAGTCTAGCATAAGGCAATTTAGTATTTATTTTTAATAAATTAAGCAGAACCTTGACATTTGTCAGCAAATGACTGTTTCAAATAAATGAAATTTTCCTTGGACTGTACCATCTTTTCTTATTATTTTAGAATAATAAATTCACTTTTTTCAGAATGCTCCTGTTTATCAGTACTGGGCCAAGAAAACCTAGTCCAATGGTAAAAAAAGAAAAGAAAAACAAATGGTCATCTCCTACAGCTGAATATCCAAGACCAAGTGCCTCTTTCCAATTTGATGACTTCCATCTCTCCAAAACGATATAGATGCCCAGTTCAAATATAGTGGAATTACAGGAAAGGGATTCAGTTCTAACTCCAAAGGCACTACTGAGGAGAAAAACTACATTTGGAACACAGATGTTATGCACAGCTCTCAGAATGTAATTATCTGACATTTAGCTCCACACTGTCTTCTAAGATGCCTGATGTGATTTAAAAAACCCACATAAATGAAAGGGATACAAAGATGTCAAGAAGTTGCACAGATAACTGATCTCAAGTTGCTCATTTAATACAAAGAAATTCATTGATGTGGATTATTACTTCCCCTTCATTATGATACGATTGTCTCCTATTCATATACCGCACTTTCTTTGTACAATATACCACTGCTATTTCATTGTCTAAGAAACATATAACACAGGATTTCAGTGTTTTCGGGGAAATGTATTGTGTATAAAAACTGCTTTTGTTACTCTTTATTTTAGAAGGACATTGGGGGGCAATGACTTGGAACAGAGATCACAGAGATTGGGTAAGGACTGGCAAAAGACCCAGCAAATATCATGCTGGTATATTTTCTGTTCACTGAAGGATGAGTGGGCAGGTCTTTAATTCTGTAAATGGAAAAGGTCCAGCATCTCACATCTGATTGTGTCAGCTCTTTGAGGTAGGTAAAATCAAGAAACAGAAGCAACAGGGATTTCCGGAATGAACTTTAGTATTTTAGGGAAGAAGAATAGAATCTTGAATAACTTCAGTTTCTATCTGCTGTATCTTGCACCAACAAAATCAAGGCAGGGTTACTTTGAACTTGTTTCTCAGAGTTTTCACTTTGTTAGGACCCAATCAATCATCTTTGCCCCCCTCTTCCAATGATTCATTGTTCCAGTGGTGAAATCCAAATTTTTTTTACTACTGGTTCTGTGGGCGTGGCTTGGTGGGCGTGGCAGAGGAAGGATACTGCAAAATCCCCATTCCCTCCCCACTCCTGGGGGAAGGATATTGCAAAATCTCCATTCCCACCCCACTCTGGGGCCAGCCAGAGGTGGTATTTGCCGGTTCTCCGAACTACTCAAAATTTCCGCTACTAGTTCTCCAGAACCTGTCAGAACCTGCTGGATTTCACCCCTGCATTGTTCCCTTCCCCTTCCCCTTCCTAAGACCAGATATGCATTATCACACAGACTAGTTTCTTACTTTTTATCTTGCATGGGAGATGCCTTATTTGGCTAATGTTTGATGTTAAATTAATTCACTGTGAGTTTGATATTCAGTTCAGAAAAGAAAATTTCTGTTTGGAGATTAGTAAGATTTTTTTTAAAATTAAACAACCCACTACTTTGTGGCTTTGTCAATCAAAATTACATTATCCCAATTTTAGGAAGCTCATGGATATATCAAAAGAAATGAAGATTTGATGTGTTTAGTAGAAGAGAGAGGGTGCATGGAGAAATGCCTTTCTCATGTCTCACAGTAACAGTACATAAAATTTGTGGAAGAGAAGCTTAGGAATAAGTACTGATTTTAATGGCTTTGTAGGACTCCCAGGTGCAAAAACTGTATATTAGTTTGAAAACAATAATTGCTTTGATGACCTTGAGGTTTCTTACTTGTTTAAATTTATTTTTGCATTTATATATTTATATTTGTGTGTTTAGTTAAACTATATATCCTACCTATCATCTTTTATGGGAGTACATGATTGGCCAACCCAGGTATATGTATGGTGCTTTTCTTATGTTCAAAATAAGAGAAGTACAATACAAGATTGGGATGGGAGATGATCATCACTGAAGAATTACTGTTTCACAATAGTCACTTTCTACATCTCATAAGATGGGTTGCCCACCAATGTTCTGATGGAGGCATTGGGAAGACTGGTGACATTTCTTGGTTCTTGTGAATGAAGGTAAATATATGTGTCCCAGGATAATGGGTGGGATCCAGTCCAAAGGTTTATTCTTCCAAGATTTCAGGCTTGTGCTTCTTCATCAGGAAACCTTTTTCTCCATACTTGGGCCCTAGTTCTTTCCTGTTTTTTATTTGTTTGTTTGTTTGTTTGTTTGTTTGTTTGTTTGTTTTCTCTGAGTGAATGGTAACTGTTGGTGAGTTCATGGAGAAGTCCCTGGAGTTTTCTTGGTAGTATTTCAGAACAGGATGCCTTGGCCTTCTTCCTAGGGCTGATAGAGTATGACTCTCCCAATCACCCAGCAGGCTTTGTGCCTAAGGTTGGACCATAACTAATGGACTCCTGGTTTTTAACCTGATGCCTTACTCACTACACCAATATGTATCTTTTGTTATTATTAGAAATGTTAATTTGTGAATATTCTGGAAGGATATATAACCCAATTTTTGCATTTTACTATTCATGAAAATAAAGTCAAGAGAGATTAATTCATGGAGCTGAGTCATATTAATTTAATGCAAAGAGGATACACCAAGGACCAAAGTTTTAACTTAATTTTGTTGAATATAATATCATTGCAATCTATTGGATTCTGAGGATATACTCAAGAACACACTTAGAGCAGGGCAGAAAATAACTTGTTCAGTTATATTTGATGACTTTTCATTAAGCAATAGTATTTGTAAACATGTTAGACATAATTTCATAAATGAAACAATTTTTACAGCATTGTAAAGAAATGTTTAAAATAATTTACTGTGGACAACTAATGAAGAGTTACTGCAATTTAGCAGTTATGAGTTGTATTATGAACAACATTATGAAAATAAAGACCATTCAGTTTAGGGACTTCCCTAGAGCTTTAAATAAAAGGGAATAAATAAAAGTTGCAGTTTATTATGTTGTTGAAATACTAAGGCATATTTTATTTATTTATTTACCGTATTTTTTTTTATTTCTGTGTTTTTGCTTAGTAAACAAGAAACTTTGAATAAGGATTGTTGTGTTTCTCATGCACATTAGGTAGATTGGATGGATGGATGGATGGATGGATGGATGGATGGATGGATGGATGGATGGATGGATAGATAGATAGATAGATAGATAGATAGATAGATAGATGATAGATAGATAGATAGATAGATAGATAGATAGATAGATAGATAGATAGATAGATAGATAGATAGATGGATGGATGGATGGAGAGAAAGAGAGAGAGGGAGAGAGGGAGAGAGGGAGAGATGTGTAAGATGATATTGTTTGATAGATAGGATTTGAAACATGCCCATCCCATCTTTCTTATAGAACAGTGTTTTTCAGCCTTATCGACTTTACAATGTGTGGATTTCAGCTCCCAGAATCCTGCAGTTAGCCATTTTGTAAAAACAAATTCATTTACATTTTCCTTCATACATGCATGCAAACACACATTCAGGCTGGATTGAAACTGAACACATCTCAGAAATGTATAATTGAGAGACATCTTGGAGATCCTCTACTTTTTTCAATTGGGGGCCCTTCACTATAATGGGACAATTCTGAACCTTTTACAGGATGATGATGATGATGATGATGATTATGATGATTATTATTATTAACAATTATGCAGGAGAGAGTAGCCTGCAGATGCTGCTTTGAGCTCTTGGTGAAAAATAGGATTGACTCAAATCAGATAAATAAATATAACATAAGATACTGATGAATTCCAGGATTAATTCTGGGACATTTGACTATGTTTATGATCTCAGATTAGTGCAGTTGGACAAAACAGAACAACCTCTAAGAACTAAGAGTACACAGGAGTATGTAGAAGCTTTGCTAACTTTCTTTTGTTCTCAAACAAGAATCAGAGGCATCTGCAGTTGGGTAAAGAAAGCCTCGTATTTATAATAGAAATTGAAAGGAATAACTGACATGTTGTCTTTATAGTCAGCATGTGTTTGCAATCCCTTCCCCCTCTTTCCTTGTTTTATTGCTTGCATAGCAGGTGTTTATAGCATTCAAAACCATCTTTCCAAAATGTGCAAATTGGCTGGAAAGCAATAGAAAATGTCACGGTCATCCCTAAACCTAATTGATTTAATCAGATGACAGCAGCTTTTTTGAAGTGTGTGGAACTGTGCACCCATCATGGGTGAAGATTCCTGGTTGTTCTAACAATCTGAAAAAGAGATTTAGTACTGTGGAGCCATCTGCTTCCCTAATTTCTTCCTAGATGCAAATATTATGAGATGAAAAATTTAAAGGTTCAGTTTAATCAATTACAAAAAAAAAAGTATTATGCCAGACATTTCTTCAACATTTATATAACCATCCACATTCAATTAGGTGGAGAAAATGTCTTTTACTGCTTAACCTTCTTTTTAGCAATCTGTAGCTTCCTTGGTTTCCTGTGTTTCAGTAAAATTTTACACACATACATACACACACACACATGCACACATTCCAAGATATAAATTTGAAAACAAAAATAAATCATTGATGTATATTTTTAATAAACTGGTTGGAATATTCCAGTTGAATTACAGTAGTGGCCAAAATTGTGGGAACGTTTTGGGAAAAGTGTATTTTTGAGGTTTGATAGCTAATAAGACCACTTTTTTTTTGAGTTTCAAGATAATCATATTCCACAGCTGGAACGGACTGGTAATAGCCCAGACCTTAACCCAATTGAAAATCTATGGAGCCGACTGTTAGTCAGAAGTGACCTAGCAATAAAACCCAGTTAATGGAAGCAATCATTCAATCTTGGTTTCACATTATAACAGCTGCAGAACTAAAATACTTGGTTCACTCCATGGGAAGACATTGTAAGGCCATAATTCATGTTAAAGTTTACCCAACTAAGTATTAATTGACGTGATAATTTTTGTATATCTCATTTTTTCTATGGTGATAATTTTTGTATATTTCGTTTTTTCTACGTGTTTCACTTTTCTTCTTTATACTGTAACTGCTATTCTAATAGCAAATCCTTCATAAAAGTTATTGCATTACATTTTTGATTAAATTATCTTTCCATTGATATATAATTTTATGGTACTACTCCCCCAAAAAAGTGGTGTTATTAGCTAGTTTTAGAAAATACACTTTTCCCAAAGGGTTTCCACAATTTTGGCCACTAGTGTATACGCAATTTATTTATAGTAGCCAAGTTATATTTACTATTTAAACTCCTTGGCCTTCTTTTCCTACTAGAAACAAACCCTTTGCCCGGGTAACTCCTACTTTTGTCTGAGTTTTTCCTTATCATATAAGCCATCAGTGTCCCCTTTTTGATAATTAGAATCACATTCCACTATAATCAAGATGTTTATATATTGTGTAGCAGAAAGGCCGATGGCAGCCACTTTGGCCTAAAACTATTAAGGTAAGCGCCAAAACATTGCCAAGGAAATTGTCAGAAAACCTCTGGTCCTGGTCGCCAACCCAGATTGGATCCTGTAACATTATCCTGGGACACGTATATTTGCCTTCATTCATATAAAAATATACCTACGGCTTTGTAAACATCCTTTTGTGGTGAAAATAAGAAGAGGTTTCCTTAATAAGAGTATCAGTGCAGCAAACTGAAATGTAATTTCATACTCAAATGTGAAAGTGACTTTGCATCCTGTAACCTCTTAATTGCCTTGAGACGTGCAAGGCAAGATGCATTAAAACAATTTAATAATATTCTAAGGTTGCATAGAAGCAGCTGTGATGGCTTGCATCTCCTGGGAAAATCACACCTGCTGACACAAATGCTGTATCAATTGATCCAGGAGGGTGGCATATCAAGAAACAAAAGAAAAATAAACATAGAGGTCATTCTCTGAACACTTGCATTCCAAGGACTGCCCTTTTTAAATAACCAAATAAGTAAACAGATTAAATGAAAACAATCTATGTTAGAAGCAGGAGAAAAGGAGCTGCTTATAGGACGATAATGTGCTAGAAAAAAATCCACCTGGAAGTGTTTTCTTTAAAAAGGAATAGACAGCTTGAGAACATGAGAACATGTCTTCAGCGAGTTGCATGAAGATTTCTCTTGATCATGGTGTATCTGTGTGCCAAAAGTGCATTAGCAGTTTGTTTTTGAAAGTTCACCCATGAAAACAGTGCAAACAAACCCTCAAGGTGACTTACACTATAAACCAGACACAAATTCAGTAACAATTTGGCTATTAAAAATGAAAACATAGAAACCAGGGGTGAAATCCAGCAGGTTCTGACAGGTTCTGGAGAACCGGAGCGGAAATTTTGAGTAGTTCGGAGAACAGGAAAATACCACCTCTGGCTGGCCCCAGAGTGGGGTGGGAATGGAGATTTTGCAGTATCCTTCCCCTGCCACGCCCACAAGCCATGCCCACAGAACCGGTAGTAAAAAAAATTGGATTTCACCACTGATAGAAATCTACAGGCTGTATCAGCACTAAGGATTATTGTGTGTTTTATTTTTTTTATATACACAAAATAAACAACTACCCAGAATAATTGGCAACTTTATGCTCTAGGGGTGTTTATTTATATTGAATTAAAGGGAAAGCTTATTGTATTTTATTTACTTGGCCCAGGGGAAATGAAACAGGAGTATATAGGCAATGTATAGTTTCTGTTTTCTGGCAAGCACTTCTGTGTAAGGATAAAACAATATTGTAGTTTCACTGATTTTAGTGAGAGAATAATATTCAGTGCATGCTTTTAGGTTGTTTATGTTCAGAGATAGTCATAAGATGTACTTCTACCACTTGTAGTTTGGGTAGCCCTGGAGTTTTTCCAGGGTTTCAGTGACCAAATGTACCAAAACAGTTTGTACCCTTGATTAAGCCATTCTGAGTAAAGTTTAACTATCTCTAAAAGAGAACAAGTCACAGATCTGCAATAAAGCAATTTATTAGGAAGGGGATAACTATTAGTTGGGGATGATACAGGATTGTAATGGGTAGTTCTCAAGTCTTTCCCAAGCTTTTTGGCTATAATTTGTCTTTGGTCTCTATACAAATGGGATCTTTGTGGATACAGATTATATGCCCTAAATTGAGGCCAAGTGTACACAGATATATGCATATAAGGGCTCCTTCATGCACTAGATTCTCTTTTGGATGGAAGCATGTCTTGCAGTTACATTTCCAGGCAAGTATGGCCCACTCTCACAACAGGTCAATGCACAGATAGCAGGTCCCAATGCCATGGAATGTATCTGTGGCAGACCAAGATGATAATATTTTTAAAACTAATTATACAGATACTGTAGGTAGATTGGATGTAATCTTGGGTGTTGTAATTCAGACCAAATGAGACTGAATGATAAATGCAACATTGGTTGTTTGGCCACAATATTTGTAATAACAATTAATTTACACACTACTAATGGCAGTGGATGAACAATACCAAAATGAAATATTTTAATATGATTGCTTTAACAATTATGCATTTAATAATGGTTACTATAATTATTTAATTATTGTGATGAATATTAATCTTTTCCCTCCCTAATCTTTTAATATAGGCAATTACCCAGGTGCCTAATAAAGCACTGTGTTTATTTACACTATAGTATTTTTTTTTTTAAAGGCCTACTGAATTGCTATTTCTGAGATAGGTAATAATCCTTCATTTGCATTGAGGTTCAATTAGCTTCCAGAATTTTACTTATAAAATCCTTCATTTTACTTATTTAGAATATTCCTTATAAAATACTTCGTATTTGATTTCCATATATGGAATGTGACAGAAATGGCTCCCCATACACGCTGTGAGGGTATCAAAATGGCAACACCTGTATTTTGACACCATTGCACAATTGATAACTGGCATCATGACAACTAACACAAGTAAAAAGTCATGACGTTGTTAACATGCACATTTGTTTGTCTCGCTTGCTCTTCCTTTAGACACCCATGTCTGACAGCGAAATGATCTTCATTGAACTCACTCAGATATATGGTCTTTTCCTATGAGAATCAGTCTCTATGGTTCAATTTTAGAGCAGCATAGAATGAATAACTTCCATCTTGACACCAACATTTCCCCCTCTAAGCACCAGCTTTCTGGAAAGGATGCAAAACCGATCTCTGTTGTTTCCTCTGAGTTCAACAATTCATTTTATTCATAGCACCACTTCTTATTCTGTCAGTTATATTAAGTTATAACTTACGTTATTAGTTTCTCAGTAGTACTTGAAAGGTAAGCCTTCATAATAAAGCAAATAATACAGGAAACACACAGTTTTAAAGCTTGAATGTACAGTTAGTCCTCGACTTACAACAGTTTATTCAGTGGCTGTTCAAAGGTACAACGGCACTGAAAAAAAAGTATGACCATTTTTTCACACTTATGACCATTGCAGCATCCCCAATCCCCATGGTCACATGATCAAAGTCGGTATACTTGGCAACTGGCTCATATTTATAAGGATTGCAGTGTCTCAGAGTTATATGATCACCTTTTGCAGGCTTCTGACAAGCAAAATCAATGGGGTAGCAGATTCACTTAACAACTGTGTTACCACCTTAACAACTGTAGTGATTCACTTAACAACTGTGACAAGAAAGATCATAAATGGGGCAAAACTCACTTAACAAATGTCTCACTGACTACCTATATACATATTTTTTGCTATTTGAATATCATAGGTTCTATTTGAGTTTTGGTTTTTGACAGAACTAACAAATATTAACACTGGTATCAGAAGTAGAATATTGCTTGAAACCCTCAGTCATTTCCCTTTACATAGTTCTCTACTTATAAGAATATCAAATTGTGCTAACTGAAAGAAATCATCATCTCTGCCCAAGCATAAATAAAGGCCTTGGAATACCTACAGTGGCATTGTGGCTGTGATTCTTCCTTGGAGGTCTTTCAAATGAAAGGATTTTGCACAAGTGTTCTGTATGCCTCGACATATACTGTAGTTATGCTGACCACAGAAGCCTCTTCAGACAACGCTGGTTCCCTCGGCTAGGAAACTCAGATGACCACTGCCTCCTAGAGTGGGGTCTATGACTGGACAAGGGGACTGGACAAGGGGAAACCTTTACCCTTTATCTTTAGGGAATAGGTATCTGAATTCTAACATTTGATAGTCTTTTACTGACTGTTCAGAATGTTAAGTTTTGCCCCTGCCCTACTTTCGCTACTGTGAAAGTTCTGAAAGTTGAGAATACTTTATAGAAAACAGAAACATTAAAGTCCATATCTTTGTTATCTGCTTCACCGCTGTCAGATCCCAAAACGTAAGAATTAATTAGGTTGATTCAAGAGAAGGTGTAATGAAATTCTCACCCATCCCCATTTCCATTACTTGCAGTGGGAAAAAGTCCTTTCATGACATATTAAAACAAGAATGGGAAAGGGGGCATCAATTATTTTTGCTCTAGCTTCAATTCTAATAGTCTGTCAATAGCATAAGACGTAAGAAATTTCAAAAGCCAGAGGTTCCCAGTCATTATTCATACAGCCCTATATAAATAAATTGTCTTGTTTGGTTTTGGACTGCAGTTAAGAATATTCGATGTTGTGCTTTTTCTGCTGTCAAAGCTTTTGGGATATGGTTATTTTTTTTTAAAAAAATTACTCAGTAGCCCTTATCTGATTTTTTCCTTTACCCAATGGCAGTTTCATAAGACTTAAGTATCTCAACTTGTTCAAAGCTGAAGCATTCCAGTTTCAAAACTTCAGGTTGTTTCCTCCCCACCGCCCGCCACCGCCCGCCACATAATAGTTTTTTATAGCTTCAGTAAATATTAACACATTGGGGAAAAGGTGGATTGGGACAGGCTGGGTTTCAGCACCTGGCATAAAAAACTCTCAAAATAAATGCCCTACTGTACCTATCGACCATGCAGTCAGATGAATAATGGATGAGGTAAGGTCATGTATTTCCTTCTGGATTATATGAGTAGGTGAAGACATTATAAGCTTACTTTAATTGCTATGTAAACACAGCCTGGTGAAAGCACGTTGACAAGGTTCTGAGAAAGTGATGATGGGATATATAGGTTGCTCTCAAAATCCTGTTTATTTCACTGTCAAGACTTCCTTACAAAATCTTCTCTAACTGATGCATATTCATTTTTGCAGCTTCTGACATCAAGTTCTTGAAGGTGATCTAATCCAAATAAACAGATCCTATATCCTAGTGGCAACTTTCACATGTGGGATTTGAATGTAGACTTAACATTCAGCTAAATAAAACTATAGAATACACAATATCACATGGGTGTTGGCAAGGGCATAAGCGCACCAGCGTGCCTACCGTCCCTGTCCTACTGTCCTATTGTCCTCATCTATCTGTATTCACCTTGATTATGTTTATGTTTATACCTATACCTGCTATCTTGTACATGTTTGACAAACAAACAAATAAACAAATAAATAAATAAAATAAATAAAAAACTCAAGTTGATGGCTGCCATCTTGACATTTCTTTTGTTTTTATTTACCCCCTGTATATATTGGTACAATTTCAGATGGAAAGAATTCCTGATAGATCTTTATTATTTTAGTGTATATGTCTGTGTTTTATCATGTTTAATTACCTAAATGTTTTATTACTCTTTTACAGCATAAAGATTTGGTTTTACTTATTGGTTAAGCATTCTTGCAATTCTTGCTGCCTTGCATACTTTAAATATGGTCTAGGAGTCTATTCTTACTTGGTGTTTTAGCTTTCCTGTTTTCATATTCTATTTATATAAATTTGTCAGCCATCCTACTTATTATTCCTATGTTTTATTGTCCCTTAATACTTTTAATACTTTTGCTTCTTTAATAGAGATTCACAGTCTTTTTTCTCCCCCTCCCCCTCCTCCAGGGGTGGGTTCCTCCCGGTTCGGACTGGTTTGCCTGAACCGGTAGTGACCAGCTGGTGATGTCATGATGGCATCACCGAATCGGATCGGTCGGTGCCGGTCCGTGGGGGCCTCCATCTTTTTTTAATTTTAATTTTTAATTTTTTTGATTTTTTTTTGAATTTTTTGAATTTTTTTTCCTTCTGAGCATGCGCAGAAGCTGACTTCCGGCACTGTGCATGCGGTCGCCATCTTTTTTTTGGCTTTTTTTTTTTGGGGGGGTTTTTTTTTTCTAATTTTTTGCTATTTTTTTCTTCTGCGCATGCGCAGAAGCTGAGTCCCTGGCACTGCGCATACTGCGCATGCGCACGCTTGAAGCGCGCGCGCGCGCCCACGCGGTGTGGGAGGGAGCGAACCGGCAGCGAGGTAAGTTGGAACCCACCCCTGCCCTCCTCCCTATAGTTCAAAAACAACAGAACAACAGAAAATAAAAGTGGACACAATGGCCTTTTAAAGTTCTCCACCGGAGTAGAGAATAAGGGAGGAGATTTCTCCAGGTAAAAGATTCTTTAACCATTTTTCAAGTAGGATTTCCCTTTCAATACAATGGTTGTATCAGTCCTGAAGATGTCCCATGAAATTCATTTCCTTAGGTTACAAGAACTAGAGATTCCTCTACAATATTAGAAAGAATTTGACTACCTTGTATTTTAATGCATAAAATAGCTCTCCATTTCTGAAGATTTCTCAGAAATGCTTTTCCCCTTTGAAAGAAAATGAAGATAAATTCTATTCCATAAAAATGAATGAGAAACAATAGAAAAATAATGCAGAGAATTTGTCTGCTCAATGGTACAAGTAGCAGTGTCCATGGGGGAAGATGCTGGAAGGGACAAAATCTGCAAGAATGAACAACCCACCTTTTTGTATGTACATATCATGTTGTGCAAATATTGAAAAGGGTGGGATTTGGATCACAACCCTACACCTGCCATCCAGCAGATTTTGAACCCTCTTCTCTATCTCTTCAACCTATAGACAATTGTGAGCAAGAAGAGGTTTTTTTAAAAAATGTTTGAAATTAATAAGTTTAGCAGAATCAAATATACTAGTGTAGAAAAAAAATAAATGCAAAAGATTGGGGGTTATAGAGGAATTTCAGAGTTAAGAACAAAAAGTGATGATGGATTTGGAAGTGAATGATTTGGCAATATAAAATTCAGCCTTTCAGCCTTGGAGTGATTCCCACAAAAACAAAACAAAAGAAAACTAACCAGCTAATAAAACTTCTGGGGAGAAACTTCAAAGAGAAACAAAGAGCCAGTTTTTTCACCTGGTGAAATCAGAGCTACCAATAACCTAAGTCAATGATAAATATTGATATTGATAAAATATTTAGACATTGTTAGAGAAAAGAAAGAAATAATATCCTTAGGTCATTTAAATAATAGAAAGTTAATAATTTTCAAACATATAAACATCAATGTATGAAAACAACACAATAATTTATAACAAGATAATGAAAAGGGGGAAAAAAAAGAAAAAAAAGTGATTTGACTGGCAATGCAGAGAGTTTTGATCTAAAAAAAACCAACCCTGATGTTTTTATCCCTGTGTATTCTACCGTAGGCAGTGATAAATAGGTACTGCAGTTTCTTTTTCCAGATGCCAAGTTCCTTATCTTACTTGTTCCTTGACAAAGGAATAGAGGGTCTTTGTTTCTATGCTTTCTGATATATATTGTGGGTGCAGGAGAGCAGCTGGGGCAAATGAGATAAATACCTTATTTGGGCAGATAGGTTTAAATCGTGCACAACTCCAGGTTTCAGAGTGGTATTATTTTGCCGAGTTAACAGTCTTTCTTGCATAATTCCTACTCATTGTGGAGGAAAACTATTGTCAGTAGTTTTTTTCAAACTAGGGCAACCTTGGGAACATCATAAATCTTATCCATTCCAAATTGTTTAAGAAATATTATCATATTCTAACTTTCAAGTTTAGATTGTGATACATAATATTACAAGTGATATAAATCATTCTAGACCAGTGTTTGAAAAGTGAGCTGCACCAGAGGTGACATGAAAGCAGTGTTCCAATATCTCAGAGGCTGCCACAAAGAAGAGGGAGTCAAGCTATTCTCAAAGCACCTGAGGGTAGAACAAGAAGCAATGGGTGGAAACTAATCAAGGAGAGAAGCAACCTAGAACTAAGGAGAAATTTCCCGACAGTTAGAACAATCAGTGGAACAACTTGCCTCCAGAAGTTGTGAATGCTCCAACACTGGAAGTTTTTAAGAAGAAATTGGATAACCATTTGTCTGAAGTGGTGTAGGGTTTCCTGCCTAGGCAGGGGGTTGGACTAGAAGACCTCCAAGGTGCCCTTCCAACTCTGTTATTATGTTATTATTAAAACATTCAAGAATTAGGCTCCATGAGGAATGTTTGACAGCCACCATCATTAGGTTGATGTAATTAATTTTCAGTAGTCACCTTTATCTAGGTGTATGAGAGGAAGTTTCTCATCCAGAACTATTATTTTGTTTATCTAGCCTTCAAAGATAACATTTATTTGAATACAGATATTGTATTTTGAAGTTGTGGCTTAATTTTGTTGCTAAATTAGAAATTATAATTCTGTTTATATTCCCATATTCATAAAAGTTGCAGACTACTGAAAGGAAAAACAAATTACATGTATTTGAATAATAAGTGCTTTTACCTTTTTTCAGGGACATAATTTAAAATTAGAGAAATAACAGAATTTTTTCTCTTTGTACTATATATATATATAGGTTGACTCAGCCTTCCATCCTTCCAAGGTGGGTAAAATGAGGACCCAGATTGTTGGGGGCAATATGCTGACTCTGTGAACTGCTTAGAGAGGGCTGTAAAGCACTGTAAAGCGGTATATAAGTCTAAGTGCTATTTATATATATATGTATGTTGATGAATACATACATATCTTTCTCAAGATTAATATATAAAAGCAGCAAGTA
>QLTV01003975.1:1023332-1034327 GCA_003457575.1 Thermophis baileyi
TATAGAAGAAAAATTGGTATGTGTGTTGAAATGGACTGCAGTTCTTTAAATTAACTAGAATTTATTTATAATATCTCTATCTCAATTAACATTTCCCTATAATTTGAAAAAGTTAGTTTTCATCAGAATATGGCATGGACTCATATAACTTTATACTAAATAATTTTCAGAATTGGTGTTTCCAATTTTTAATGCTTCTTCTTGCTTCTTCTTTTAGTCCAGTGGGCATACATACAAAAGAAGGAATTTGAAATAGAATCTTTCTTTTCAATGTTTATAATTTATACCAGATTTCTCAATGGATGACCAACTGTGTGACTCAGCAGAGGACATTTAACCAATAAGGAGATTCTTCTCTATACAGAAATATTTGATGGCCTAATTCCCATAGAATTTCATTACAGTCATAACATTTGAAATAAAAATAGTTATTTCATTCTTTCAAAGCACCAGTTATATTTGAATGATGCATGTCATTCACAAAATAGTATATTTAGTCTTCTTTCAAATTAGTATATTTTAGCTTTTAGCTATGACTCAAAGCTAAAATTTCTTCCTTTGCACTCATTAACATTTCATAACAGTGGCTTGATTACTCGTAAAAATAGGACATCAATTTTATTTTTATAATTATTAATACTATTCTGCATAGTCTGAAAATAATTCTTTACCACTTAGCATAGAAAAAATGATATAGATGCTGCACATTCAAAATGCTCATCAAAGCACTAACTTATCTGAAATATAGAATTCAAATACATACCTATTTCAATTATCTATAGAGTTATTTTATGCACAAATATTTCAGCAGGTTCATAAGTATCCTATAATTTATTGATTATTCATTTTTATGCTGGTGAAACAATTATATGTATTTCTGAAAAATTTATTGGAGAAATATTTCCTTTTTACAGTTGAACACAGCTTTCAGGTTATTATCTTGATTGAAGAACATATGCAAGGGGTTTATTCTGATATAGTTACTAGATCCATATTTTTTAAAAATGAATGATGATGTTACATAACGACATAAATAAAAGCATCGTACTTGGATAGAGTTCAAAGACCGTCTGAATATTATATATACCATTCTGTTTTTATTCTTTTGTGAATAAAACAGTATCACTCTTCTTTATTTGCATTCTATTGGCATGGATAAATTTATTATAATTTCATGCGGTAGAGAAAAGATAAGTTTTGAAGTTAAGAACAGTTTGATCTAATTCATAATAGCATGTACATGGGAATGCATTAGTTTTGAAGACTGCAAGCAAGGTAACCCCTCAAATCCTTTAATCTCCTTATAAATATTTTAAATACATACTTCTTATCAAGTATAGAAAAATAGTATATACATATATAATTTTTTTTCTGATAAAGAGGTCTGATTTATATAACAAAGAACGTGCAACAATTAACCACTTCCTATCAGATCTATTTGGTTGATTGTCAAGGAGATGACATGCAGTGGTAATGTCTTTCAGCCTTTACAGTTCTGACATAAATACCAGCAAGAGTCTCAATCACCTGAAGGAAAATGGGTATTATCTAGAAGCAACAATCAAGCACTAAGAAAGAAAAATAAAATGGACAAAACAAAAAACCTTCACTTTACACAGCAGCGTCTTCCTACTCCAAAGCTCCCTAGTCCTACCTGTCCAAATTATTTGGTTCTAAGGAGCAGTGAAGAATGACAAAAATTTCTGGAGTAATTGCACATAAAAAAACTTTTCAGTGTGCTTTTGAAACTTAGAAATCATTCCATTTCAGCCTCTGCCTTTCTTCTAGTCTTCTTACCATGTGAAGTTTCATATTTTGGATTTTCATGATCATCTAACAAAAGGCAAATGGTCATGCAGTAGTGGATGATCTTACAAACATGGGACTTACTTGTAATATCACTCAATCAGTCCCATTATGCATTTATGGCTTTGCTGTCTCTAATGTCCTCTGTGCTGGTCTTAACATCTTCTGAAGTTTGTCCAAGTGTAGTTCCTGTTGTTCCTTCCAAGTCCCAAGATCCTGGCAGGTTTTCAAGGCTTAGTGAACTAACTCCCTGACTAAAGCTGCCTTCCTCAGATCTGCTGGGCAACACAAGGTGTAAGGATGTCTCAGATGAAGAGCAGATAGATGACGACAGAGTGGCTGAAATAGACTGGAGAGGAGTCAAAGTAGTGTCTGAATGGGGAGAAGTGCAGCCTACAAACTGCAAATTATCTTTTTGGATAACATGGTAATGGGAAGGTGAATATTCAAAGCCTGAAGTACAATAAAATTCACCATCCGTAGAATTTTGAACATGGGATTCAGTTCTTTGTGGGCTGCTACTAACGGAGGTTGGGTCCATGTTCCAAATTCCTACAATGGTGTTGGAATGGCAGAGCTGTGCTTTGGTGCAAGTAACCTTTGGTACCTGCATATGCATACAGGGTTGGTGTGTAGTCCATGTCATTCTCTTTTGTAAGCTTTCCATGTTGGGACTTGTTGCTGGGCCATGAATTGCACAGAAATCTGGTGATTTTTGGGCCACCAGTAGGTTTTCCAGGAGATGTGTAACACTCTTCATGTCTTTCCTTAATTGAGATACCTCTTGGGTCAAAGCAGTGACCTAGAATGTCATAAATGTATTTAATCAATCAACCATTCATTCATTGGTATATATGCACACACACATAGATATCATAAGAAAAGAAGGGAAACTCAGTCATAAAGACATTCCTAATATGATTTCTCCTTGAATATATGGGATCCAAAATGCTATTTCAAGATCAACTACTTCTATGGTGCCAGTCTTCAAGTTAATGTATTCAGGAACTTGGCAGCTTTAGTATCAAATGTGTGATAAGATCAAAAAGAATGGTCAAGGCTAATCCTAGTCCAGGGGTCGGCAACCCGCGGCTCCAGAGCCGCATGCGGCTCTTTGGACCCCCTGCTGTGGCTCCCTGTCCCATCATTGGCTGGCCTCGCCCTCCCCTCCCTCACCTGGCCTGAGAAGGTAAGGGCGATGGCGTGAATGGAGAAGCGGGCGTGGCTGATTCTCCGGCGCTGGTTGAGGAACATAGCCATCCCCGGCTGAGGCTTCCCTTCTCCCTCCTCCCTCCTCCCCCTCTCGCGACTCCCTGGCTGGCTGTGGCAGGGCAGGAGTGTGCGCATGCATGGGGAGACCCTCAAGCGAGCGCCAAGCACAGCAAAGGCGCGCTCGGAGGGCGGGCGGCGGGTGGCTGCTCATTTAAGGAGGTTCTTTGGATGCGGCTTCTCTCCTGCCCTAAGGATCTGGTCATTACCTTGCGATGGCCAGATCCTTAGGACAGGAGAGAAGTGGCCTGTAGCTGCCTTCATGCCACATTTGCGCGTAAGGCAGCCTTCACTTCCTGTCACTTTGGGCTGGAGCTCACGCCCTCCCCACTCGTCCGAAAGGCTGCGGGGGGGGGGGACACGGCAAGGCAATGGCCAGATCCTTAGGGCAGGAGAGAAGCCACGTCCAAAGACCCTCCTTAAGTGAGCAGCCGCTCGCCACCCGCCCTCTGCATGCACCTTTGTGCCTTGAATAGGTTCTCCCCACGAGTGCCACAGCCAGCCAGGGAGTCACGAGAAGGGGAGGAGGGTCGCCCGAAGAGAATCCGGGGGTGGCGATCGTTCCTCAGCACACACAGAGAGAAGGGGAGAGAGAGGGAGAAAGAGAGAGATGAGGGAGGGAGAGGGAGAGAGAGAGAGAGATAGAGAGAGATGGGGAGAGGGAAAGAGAGGGAAAGAGAGAAAGAAAGATGAGAGGGAGAAAAAGAAATGGAGAGAGAGAGAGAGAGAGAGGGAAAAGAGAGAGACAGATATCTTTTTCTCATAGAAAACAGACCCACAAAACCTGGGTAGGCATAGCTGGGGGGGGGTCATGTGACTCAGTGGGAGTGATGTCGAGTTGGCCACGCCCACCCAGGTTTTGTGGCTCCGGGTGTTTTGTTTTCTCTGGGAAACAGGTCCAAATGGCTCTTTGAGTTTTTAAGGTTGCCGACCCCTGTCCTAGTCCCTTGAGTCTCTCAATTATGAAGTCTAGTTATGTTCCTGCCCTATAGAAGTTCCTTATAAATTAAGCCTCTTTTATGCACATAGCATTTCTCCCATTGAGTTAGTCTGGACTGAGCACAGCTACTATCCTGGTAGAGGATTTTTTATTTTTATTTTTTACAAATAAGGGAGTTGACTCCTTCAAATTGACACTGAGCACATGTCACCCTTTGTTTATGAGGAGCATAGCTAGAAAGACCCATTTTGTTGGTTTGCTCTTGCATTTCTTCATGTCTAAATATGATATTAGTCAATGTTATGCTTGACAAATTAGAAACAAAGCAAGGTTTTCTGGTTGTTTTTTTTAAGTCAATCTAACTGAAAGATTGCTTTTTATTTTGTATTTATTGTTTATTATGTTGATATCAAAAGTATATGTTGTGGTGCAAAATATTCCCATGTGTGCTTTGAATATTTTTATTTTAATGTATCTGCAAAGGTTGTATCATGTATCAGCAGATAGCAGCACCTGGACATCCTTGTCTGGATGAAACTAAGTAGGGTTAGCTCGGTTAGTATTTTGATAAGAGATCTCCAAGGAATGTCAGAGGTGTAGACAAGGATCTCTCCCGGGGTGGGTTCTGGTTTTCTTCGCTGCCGGTTCGCTCAGTGTCGCGCCACGCGCTTGCGCTTCGTGCATGCGCAGTGCTTAAAAAAACAAGATGGCAGCACCTATGGTGCCGCCGAAAGAACCAGTTCGGGGGCGTGGCAGGCCTGTGTCGCTGTCGGTTCTAGCGACCCAGGCCGCCAAGTTACTACTGGTTCTATAGAACCGGTCTGAACCGGGAGGAACCCACCTCTGGATCTCTCTCTAAATCTCTATTTTAAATCAAGATGGTGGTTGTGTTTGAATCTCCATCTCTTTTTACATGTGTCAATACCTGTAAAAAGGGGTAAATCTTCAATTGTGCAATTGCAACCATTAGGTTGACTTTTTCTGGCACTCACTTCCCCCTATGTAAGATAATTGGGATATATTATATCCTAGAGAAGACATTGGCAAGCCACTTCTGCACTGCTGTCTAGGAACCGATATGCCCATGAAGTAATTGGGGGCTGAACAAAACTCAGAAATATAATTTGTACATAAAAGACTTTTTGTCTATAACGGTATTTAATATGGCATAAAGGAATATGATGGAAAGGGAAATCTGCCAGACTTTGGTTGAGGAATTATTTTATTATAAAATAATACCAATTATATTTGGTTCAGTAAAATTATATTTTATTTCACCTTGATCTGACTTACAATTCTCTAATTGGGCAGGGGTTGTCTTACTAGTGTGTGAAATATTGTTATATTATATGTTCCTTTTTCCAGACTGTTGGGTTTCTATTGGGGGATAGAAGACTGAACCAAAGAAACCTTGTTATGAATCTTTGAAGTTCTATTATCAAGTTCCTTCTATTTTAAATATATTTTTAAAGTCTGAGCTTGTGTGGCTGTTGTTGTTCCCTGCCTTTTTCAGTGATCTTGGGTTATTGGTTGTTGACTGCTATTATCAGCTTTTTTCCTTATGTTCATGATGACTAATAATGGGGCATAGGGAAGAAGTGGATGTGATTGAATTTGAATTTACAGACCAAAGCAATAAAGCTTCAATGATCAGTTGTATGAACATAAATTAAGGCATTTCAAAAATCTCCAGAATGTTCAACAGTCCCCCAAAAATTAATTATAATTCATCTTTTTGAGGTTGGGAACATTTTGGAGATTTTTCCAGTGAATCATAGAAAATAGTTCCAATTCCAGGGTAAGAGAATATACTCTGAAGAAACTTACAATATATCTCAACTGTTTGCTGTAGAGTACTGTAATTTTTTCAACAAATCTTTACTGGATTAAGAACTAATATTTTTAAAGAAATACAGATAATTTTAATTTTTTTTTTTAAGAAAAGGGGTATGTTAAGAAAAACTTCCTTGTGCAATTCTATTTATTCATAAAATCATAATATTTTCATTATGATTGAATCAATTAGCATTTATGCTCTTGGGGTTTTGATACATCTTACTCTATGGATGTATCTGAAAATAAGCCAAAAAGAGTTTAATGTGATAAACTCCTGGGTATTATATTGTAAAATTGCAGCCTTAATCCTATCATATGAAAAAAATAAAACCTTTTTGGCTGTTGAATACATGCTCATTCCTACTAAGGGAAGAAATGAATGCACATATATTCCACTTTTATCCCCAAAGCTGCTATTTATGAAACCTTAGAGTGTAGCTAGTCTTTACAATGCTATCAGAATCTACAGAATAATTTCAATAAAATACAAAAAGTCCTTACCTCATTATTAAGCTTGTTGATCTGTTGTTTTGTTTCTTCTGCTTTGATAACTAACACAGCAGCACCAACTTCATTCTCTGTAATCACAACAATGCATAGGAAGGAAGGAAGGTCATGTACTAATAATGTATAGGCTTAATATTGTTTCCTGGCTTTCTTCTAATCAGAGAGACAACTGTGTACCAACTGCATAAAAACTAGCATTTAAAACTAAGTGCATTTCCAACAACTTGGAATTTCATAAAGATAGGAGAGATCATGATGATTACAGATTCAAAAATATAAAAAAAATTGAGCTGGGAGCTGAAATTGATCTTTAAATGATGTACTGCAGATGTCATATATTCTGTTGTGTTAGATGTTATGGCATCAGATCAGAGGTCTATGTGGCTTCTAATGAGGACTCAGAGTCTTATAGTAACACAACATCCTGTGTGTGTGTGTGTGTGCGTGCGTGCGTGTGTGTGTGTGTGTTTCATTTGATTCGTTTAACTGTAATTCTGTAATTGTAATTCATCTGTAATTCATCAAGCCACACAATTAATTTAGCAACCATACTGAGTGTGTTGAAACAGTACAAGGCACCTTTATAATAACTTATAATTTGTTGATTCATATATTAGGCTCAGCCAAAACCAGATCACATTATGCCTTGCCCCAAGATGCATAAAACCACCATAAACAAGACATACAGTTATTCCTGATCTATTTGCTATCTTTTACACAATCATTTTATACTTTCTTGAAGGACTTGCAGAATTATTAAATATCTGGTTGACTGAAACCTGGTCTAGAGATCTTTTACTCTTTTTTTTTCAGTGAGCTCTTTGCAGGGCTGCTCATAAGAAAAGGAACATGATTTTTCTTAAAGCAAATAAGTAAACAAAACTTAGGACATAAAACATTATTAGGCAGTTGATAGAGACAAACTTTAGTGTCATTTTCAATGTCTATTTTCAAACATCTAAAATATTTGATTTCAAATATGTAAAATAACAATTCATTTTCAAAATTCACCTAATGAATATCTTTGTTGCAGAAAGCCAAATCGTCCAAATTAATGCTTTAATTTTATGAAACAATGTTTTATAATATATCTACATTAGTTATTTAATAGTCAATATTATTAGATAATGTTTTAATTTGGTAAATATTTATTTTCATTTTTCAGATATTATTCTTTCATTACTGCATGTAATACACTTTGAATAAATTTAAAGCTAAAATTTTTAAATCTGTCTATATTTATGGCCTTATAGGGTTTCATTCTGGACACTATTAATCAATTATGTCAATTACTCAAAATAGTCAACTGTTAGACAAACATGTTACTTTCCTAATTCACTATTGTTGTAATGAGCACTTTTGTGCAGCTTCTAAAGTCTTTCAGAATGTAGCTTAGATTTTGGAACACCAATATTTATAATAATCAAAATCTGCTCATTTATTTATTAAGCGACAGAAAAATCATCTAAGAAACAACAAGGACTTTGCACTTTTTTCTGAAGCTTTTATTCTGGTAGGACTTGATATGCCAGTCTACTTACAAGTAAGGATTTTTTTCACGATATGCAATACAAAAAAGGCTTTCCTCTCCAAAATGATGCATTGTGAATAATTTGTAAAATGGTTATATATAGCACTAACCCCTGATGATAGGAGATGATCTGGATTCTTGCCTCAATTGTTCAGAGCCAAACTCAAATGCCTGGTTTTCCTCATTGTTGCCATCATCCTCTGTTCCATCAACAATCCTGTTCCCCCCCCCAAACAAAACGAAACAAAACATAACAAAACATAAGCTTGGACTATTTTCACAGAAATCTCATTGATCCATCATGCTATAATATAGTATAAACAACATATACTTTTTTGGAGCAATATAATATTTACAATATGAATCTCATTATTTGCACCTTACAAGAACAAAGTAAAGTAAGACTGATGATTGGTGATACTTCAATTTGTATATTTTTAAAGCAATTCTCATTGATGGATTATGGTCATCTGACTGCAATGTTGCATGAAATATTATTGGCATCATTTGACGTTAGAAAGTTGTTTTATCAATAATGCTAATCTTGAAGCTTATTTTTATTTGGTTTCTCTATTATTACTATTATTATTAAAATTCCATTTAAAAACATTTAAAAATACACCCTAGGGATGAAGGAAATATACATTTTGCATAATTTGTCATTTTTAAGCAATACCTGACAACATTTAATTAAAATTTTAGAATTCTGAGTTGCAGTATGCCAACAATAAAAATGTTTGTGCAAAACGTTTATGCGAAAATCCATATAATATATAAAGATATAAGGTAATTATTTTCTTAACATTAAGAGAAAATTAAAAAAAATTAATTAGGTGGATTCATGCAAAAAACCAAGTAATGTTGAAGAAATTAGCTTATAGGGCAGCTAAAAATCACAGTATCTGAAAAGAGTTCTCAAAGGATAACTATCCAGAAAGACAAGATTCAGAGCAGATCATGAGAGCATAAGGAATGCCAAGTATTTTCAGAGGTATTTAGACAGAAGCTTTTAATGATATATCAGTCTTAGTTAAACCTTGTGTGTGTAGAGATTGTAAAATAGATATCAAAGCACGATGCCAAATATCAGAGAACCAGGGGTGGGTTCCACTTACCTTCCCTACCGGTTCGCATCGCGACGGAAGTGCACATTTTGCGCATGCACGTGCGCTTCGCTCGCACCTACATCACTTCGCAGAAATGACCCTCTGCGTATGCGCAGAGCGTTCTTTGTAGGCCGCGGCGACCAGAGAACTGGTTCGGGGGTGTGGACAGCCGGCCATCACTGCTGGTTCAGTGAGCCGGTGAAAATTTCCGCCACTGGTACTGGAGAACCGGTCCGAACCAGCAGCAACCCACCACTGCAGAGAACCATCCTAGCTAACCCTTCCCTGCTACTCTTTGATTCATTTTTACCTGGATCTCTATTTCTCCTGAAATTCCGGTTTAATCAGAAGCTATTAGAGATCAGATATTTTTCCCCCTCTCTCCACCTCAGCATAATTTTCTTACAGGTTTCAGAAATATGGGTCCTGAGTTATTTTTCTAATAGATCTTAGAGAAAAACCTGCTTGGATCTTCAAAAGAAACACAGACTTTTCCTTTCTCTCCAAAAGAATGGGCAGCACTTGGACTTTGGCCTACTGTACATGCTGGGTTTTTTTGCTCTTCTTGTGGTTGGTGGGTTTATTTATTTGTCAGTGAACAGAGGAGCTTATTCTAGCTGATGTGGATATTTACTGTTTGCCTGATATCCTGGGTGGACTAGGGTTAGAACTGTATACGGAACATTCAAGGTTCTTAAATGAAATGTCATATTATATCTCTATAAAGCATGGGACTTTCGGTGAAGCAATAGTGGACTCTGTGTATGTTCCAGCGGCTTCAATGTTTGCATTCCTGTCTTACGATTGTTCAGACTTTGGTACATGAACAGAGATAAAATGTGGGGCAAAAAGTTTTTCCTTAGAGGAACTAATTGCCCTAAGCACAGAAGCAGCTGTGTTACTGCTATGAAAACTTCAGCTGGAAAATTGATCATTGCGCTACGAATGCTGCAAGAATGCCTGAGGCTTCGCCGGTATATTTGCTTCATGCAGGAAAACAATAGGTATTTGCCATGTAATATTTTGTTTGCAAAATAGCAAACAAATGAATATTAAACTTCACTGTATGACAGACATTTATTGAGTGATATAGTAATTCACTGACATTCTAATTTCTCAAAATATTTTCAAACTACAATGGAAGTTTGCAAATGAAGATTCAACTGAATTTTAGAACCATCTCTAGCTTGCAAATATTGAAACTGAACATAATAAACTTGTACAGGTAATCCTTGACTACTGTAATTGAGCCTCAAATTACAGCTGTAAGTTGTAGCAGTTGTTAATGGGTCACCATGTGACTGCCTGATTTTACAAACTTTCTTGTGACAGTTGCGATGAGAAACTGGAAGTAAGTACCGGAAGCCAGCAAAATACCAAAGACCACAGTCATGTGATTTGCAGTATCCTGCAAATGTTATAAATACCCGATGGGGCCCAAAATATGATCACATGACTGCAAATGGGGATGGGCAGCCATTGGAATTTTGGAACTGGGTTCTGGGCAAGTCTGGTGTAATTTCAAACTGTCACTAAGTTACCGATTGCTAAGTGAGGACTACCTATATGTAAAACGCAACATGGCAGAGGCAATTTTATCTCAACATAGTGAATATATAATTATGAGTATCTATCTACTCACATAAGACCCTTTCACGCATAACTATATGCATACAGCTCTACATGCAGTGAGTATAATAGAATACTGAAATTCAATGCCATTTGAATTTCAGCACTGTTACCTATATTACACTCACTGTATTCTGAATCATTACAGTTTTGCACACATGCCTCCTTCCTTCCTTCCTTCCTTCCTTCCTTCCTTCCTTCCTTCCTTCCTTCCTTCCTTCCTTCCTTCCTTCCTTCCTTCCTTCCTTCCTTCCTTCCTTCCTTCCCTCCCTCCTTTCCTTTTCTCCTTCCTTCCTTCCTTCCCTCCCTCCTTCCTTCCTTCCCCCCTTCCTCCCTTCTCTTCTTCCCTTCCTTGCTTCGCTTCCTCCTCC
>QLTV01003975.1:1034409-1045069 GCA_003457575.1 Thermophis baileyi
CCTTCCTCTCTTCCTTTCCTTTCCTTTTCTTTCCTTTCCTTTCCTTTCCTTTCCTTTCCTTTCCTTTCCTTTCCTTTCCTTTCCTTTCCTTTCCTTATTATATTTTCTCTAATTCATTTGAAAATATACCCTTTGCTATTAAACCTTATCCAAACTGAAACTACCAATTCTGTATTGAGAATAAGGGAACATTTCTTTCCCAAACACAGATGCCTTTTTTAATGCAGCAGGTAACTACACTACCCTCTACTGTGATCATGCAAAGGTACAAAATTGGGGACTTCATCATTTATTAAAGCAGATTCTATTGATGAATATTTATGCAAACTTTGCAAATGTGTATCTGTCAATAAATATTTATTTATGGTTTTAACTATATACCCTGTTTCTCCCAAAATAAGACATCCCCTGATAATAAGCCCAATCAGGCTTTTGAGTGCATGGCAATAAGGCCAAGCGCTTATTTCAGGGTTCAAAAAAATATAAGACAGGGTCTTATTTTCAGGAAAACATGGTAGTACTCACAGATATATTTAGTTTAATGAAAATAGAATAATAGCATGATGGAACAATAACTTCTTGAACTATTTTACACAGGTTACAAAATATTCATTAAGGAAGATTGCTTTAATTCCTATCTGTCCAAAGCTAAATTCAGCAACATAGCTGTGGAGATCTCTCTAACTATTTTATGCTGTATAATTTATTTTATGCTCTATAAGTCAATTTAAAATGAAAATGGGAGCACCTCATCATATGCATTCATAGTTCTGATAATTTCAGTGAACTTCTCAGAGATGAACTTCCCCCTAAATTGCATTTAATGTCTCAGTGAAAGCCCAGGAAAATGGGAATATATTTTATTAGCTCTGTAACTATTTTTTATTTTGATAAATTTGGAATGTAATTTAATTGAAGAAAGATACAATTTTAAACGAGAACTATGCAGATTGCTAAAAAAAAAAGTGAATATTTTGGGTTTTGTTCAAGATGTGGTTAATTAATTGCCGCCCATATATAAACTTTCATTTAATACATACAATTTTGTTTTTGGGCTTTAGAGAAATATGCAGTCAAGATTGTCCAATAAAACCTAAGGAACCTTTCCATTCTGATTGAACTCGACACTTGCATGTATCATGATTTTCTTGCTTATGAATCAGCCTTTCAAGTGTATTCACAGCATCCTGCAACTGTGCTTAAAGGCAGAGTTTTTGCATCATTGTGACCTGACAGATGCTCCAATCATCTGACGATACACCAAAAATATAATGAGCCAGCCACTTTTTAACTTTGTGCTACTTTCAGTTTGGTAGCTTTTTAAAATGACCAACTGATGTGAGAAGGGCTGCAAGGCCATCCTTGACTCACTTTAAGAGACTGGGCAAACCAGGCCATGGATGCTTCGCTGTACAATTTAACCCCAAATGTAGGAGAGTCAAGAGGTGATATGAAGCAAAAATTACTAATGGGAAACCACTTATTTCCAGGCACTGATATTTTGTACAACATGGCGTTTGCAGTGATTTCTGTTTATGCTCTTGCTGTGCCAGAAATTAATCAGTTGTGCTGCTAGTGATAATAACATCATGCCATCCTTTAGGCATGGAGCCAATCGTAGAGCAGTGCAAATGTTACATGTGGTTAGATCATCAGTTAAAGCTTGGAGTGAGTTCCCCAAAGTATGCTCAGTAAGACTCATAACTGCATCTTCAAATGAGGTAATATGGGGCCGCATGAAAATGATCAAGAATTGGCTTAAGCTGTGAAATTAATTAGTTTGAGCCATATGCAGTTGCTTTGCTTTGCTCTGTTATGAATGGGAAAATTAATCAAGAAGCAGAGTTAATAATATATATTTGTTTAGTCTGAGATGAAAACTGCAGTGTATATCTCATAAACAAATCTGGCTGTGGAGGCTAACAGCTTTATATTCCAACTTACTTCAAAATGCTTAGCCATAGTTTTCTGATTCAGATAGAAAGGGAAACTACAATTAGCAGTGCCTTATTGGTTTGTTTTTCTGTCACAAGGAGCAAATTTAAACAGCAACTAGGCAACAGGATATTATGGATGACAAAACCAGCCTTGTGAATATACTCGTCCACTAATCCTGTTTGTGCCCCTGATTATAGCAATTTATTTAAAACCTGTCATATCATTTTTATACATCATGGGATTCTTTTTTTCTGTATGAAAATCATTCAGAAAAATCTGTGGGATGCTGCATTTCAGATTGCAATAGGTTTTTTAAAGGAATACTGAAAATAAAATGTGGTAAATCAATATTCTATTGATTTATATATAGATTTTAGTTGTTAGATTTTATCATAGCTATCAAAATCTCCATTCTTTGTAGGCATCTCTCCCTGTTTCTCTCACTCTCTACACACACACACACACACACACACACACACACACACACACACACACACACACGAAAAAACCAAAGTCTTTAAAACCTTTAAAACCATTTAAAAGCAAGGTTCCATAAGTGAAGACATACTGCTGTCTAAGGCTCATGGCATTCTAACACCCCAACAAAATTGAATAATGAACTTCAATTATTCTTATTATTAATAAAATATGTCATTGGCAAATTTTGTGGTGCAGTCAAATAATAAATTTTGGGCCCAATCTTATATGTGTTCCAGCCTCATTTAATAAACATAATGATACTCCCCACTGTAGTCTTGCAGCCAAAATGAAATACCAATAAAACACATCCTTTAGACCTGTGGAAACAGCAATGTAATTGGAATTAACACCAGGGAATAGAAATATGTCTTAATGAAATGAAAAAAAAGGAATGGCACATGAATGTGTCTATTTCAGCAAGGCTTCCCTGATGCTTACCGAGGGCTGAGGTCAGGAGGGATGATGCTGCTTAGTGATGAAAGATGCAGCTTCAGATTCTTCTCTTTCCGTTTGGAATAGTAATGGAGTTCGGTTTCATGCTTGGTTCTAGATGAGGTTGCACTGCAAACTCGGATGGGTGAGTGGAAGGGAACAGTACCTGAGGCCAACTGTTTCAAGTTTATCCCCAGATAGCTTTTATTGCTTCCCGATTTCTTTTGCTGAGAGGCTGTGCTTCTTGTGTGAATTGGGGAAAGGGTTGCTCCCTCCTCTTCTGCCATGACTTCCTCTTCTTCCTCATCCTCCACAATGGATGGAAGTCTTTTATTTATGGTGCCATTTCCTTTGGAGTCTGACTAAAATAATGAATCATTTATATTAAACATTTTTTTCAAAAGAAAGGAAGCTAGTTGTTGTGTAGGTACATCAGTTGTTGAGCTATAACCACTTGAATCTAACCAATCTCCCAGCCAGGATTCATTTCTATGCATTTATCAGTTTCTTGGAATTTTTTTAAAAGAATGATGTACATATGAAACATATCTCTGAAAAGAATCGATGCATTTAATTGGAAATATTTTATAATTTTAGCTCATACTAAACAAGTGCCTTCTGATAGATTTATATCCTCAATAATAAAGTTTAAAGCTTTGTATCCTGTCTTTACAGCATCATTGACTCCAATTTAAATGTGTGGGCAAATTAACTTTTGTTGCTCTTGTTTATTTATCTATTCCTATGTTATTATTCTTTTTCTTTAAGCTCAATTCATAATATACGCAAATAGAGAGGAGAGGAAGAAGGCAAGATATCCCTTCCATCACTATTCAGTTGCTTTGGGGAGGCAGGTAGACAAGTGGCAGTAGCAAGATGGAAGAAAATAAATAGCAGACCAGGGGAATATTGGCGGTGGGATCAGCCTGGAGAATGGGTTTCTTCAGATAGTCAGTGATAACAAATCCTGGCACATGCAACCAGACCGACTTTCTATATCTGCTCAAAGAAATGCTTCGTATAAAGAAAAAGAAAATGTGTCCTAAAACAACTCCAAGCCGTAAAAGAGATAAACATGAAAAATAACAATATATAATCAACCTTTTAATTAGTCTTGCATTTCATTTGAAGTAGCATGAGGTAGCCATTATATAATTGTTAAATTAAAAAAAAAGAATTAATATAGATGAGTGCACTGGGAGGAGCTGCTGTATAATTGGGACAGCCCCTTAAATCCTGTTCCGTGTTCCAGGTCTTCATATCCTGAACAAAGGGAGCATAAGCATAAACCAGAACCTTCCATGATACTAATAGCAGGTGAGTGGCCTCTTTGAGAAAAAGTACAATTGGTTGTATTTCAGGCTACAGTATATTGAGATTCCCTGCAGAAAGGTTGATAGCTTACTAAAATAATATAGTAGTGCTGAATAGCAAAATGTCTCATTACAAATTGTGAGTATTCATGAACAATGATTCAAAACAGAGATATTGTGAAATGCAGGAATCAAAGTGGTAACACTTGTATGTTAAAGAAGACTAATGCTACAAATGGAATTTGGTTTAAAATTACATATAACCCTAGTTCTTTCAATGAACTCTGTGTCATTTTCTGTACCCATTTCTTATACAATCCACATTGTATTATCAACTCATTAAATAAGTAACAGTTAACCAAATACTATAACAATAGTTTGTGATGGCTTGCTTAATCCTTACATAGCATATTTGTATGAGGATGTTTTTATGGAGATGACAAAGATTTCTCTCTTTCTTTTTACTAACAAGTAACTTACAAAATACATTAGGTTCAAAGATTATGACAATTACCCCTAAAGAAAGAATTGTCTTCAACTCCAGTTTTCTTAATGTCTAAAAGAGACATTAAGAGAGCCAGTTTAGTCTAGTGATTAAGACACCAGATTTAGAAGCTGGGAGACTGTGAATTCTAGCACCATTTTAGGCTTGAAAACAACTGGGTGATTTGGGGTCAATCACTCTGTCTCAGCCCAACTCACTTCACAGGGTTTCTATTATGGTGAAAATAGGAGGAAGAATATAATTGCACTCTTGAGTTTATTGATAAAAATAATAAAGAAGGATAAATAAACTTTTTAAAAGTGGATTTTTGCTAAAAGTTTAAAATCTAATCCAAAACTAGCCCATGGACTGCATTGTTTTTAATCTATATATTTCTATCTCTGCATACACACTATAATTCAACTACAATTCTAACTTCCATAGAATCATGTCCAGAGGTGGGTTCCTCCTTGTTTGGACCGGTTCGCCCAAACCAGTAGCAACCCACTGGTGACGTCATGATGATGTCACTGATCCGGTTTGGTTGGTGCCGGTCCGTGGGTGCCGCCATATTTTTTTTAATTTTTTTTTATTTTTTCTTCTTCTGCGCATGTGCAGAAGCCAAGTTTCCGGCACTACGCATGCGTGCCATCTTGTTTTTGGCAGGGTTTTTTTTTGAATTTTTTTATTTTTTTGCACTGCACATACACGCACGCATGTGAAGCGCACGCACGCCCTCACGGCGCACCCACGCGGCGCGGGAAGAAGCGAACCGGCAGCGAGGTAAGTTAGAACCCACCCCTGATCATGTCAGTGGATAAATGGATAGGGATCATGTTACTCAGATCAAAAATTATTTAGCTAGAAAAAAAGACTGTGAAACTCATATCGAATTTTAGCCAGCAAAATTCATCTTAAATTGCTAACATATTCAAATACGTTAGCATGCTAATGTAAAAATCAGTAATTGGTATCCAGGTTAAATCTAAGGATGGGTGTAATAGTAATCAGGAAGAAGAAGAGAAAGCATGTGCAGAACAGAACATAGGGACCAAGCATGCTTTGAAAATGATTCAGGTTAGGTAGATAGTATCTATAGCAGTGTCAAAATTGGCAATATGGTGGGTGGAGCGTGCCATGTTGCTGCACATACAAAAAGGTGGAGCCTGCATCATACAATACTCTGTTTTGCTGACTGTGATGCACCGTGGGTCCTGGTAGATTAAATGCTTTGGACTTCATGCAAGTGTGAGTGGGGGACCTTTCTGCTATTAATTAAAATGGATAAACTCTTTTCGGCTTCCTGTATTAGACTGAAAACATGGTCCTGGTGTTTTAATAGCTGTATTAACTTTGATGACTGGGTTCCTTAAAACATTATCATCTCTCTCCTCCTCTCCCTCCCCTGAGTTACATGGAAACTTTAAAAAGTCAGGCGGTTTAATGACCAGCAGAGAGCTTTTGCATGTGGAGAGTCCAAAGCAGCACTACTTCTGAATCATTTTAGAAGCATGCACAGCACCACAAAGCTTATGCTGTGCAAAAAGGAAGCCCCAGTTTAAATAACTGGTATCTCCAGGTAAGACTTTAAAGTCCTATCTAAAATCATGGAAAATTGTGCCAACGGTGCTGATAATTTTGGGTTAGAAGGACTGATAATTTGATCCAATAATAGGCAGCTTTTGACATTTCTATGCATTGAATGTCTTTCTTTTTTTAATCACTGGGTGGTTAAAATATACTAAGGCCAGCAACCATTAAAAGACAGTAGAAAAAAATAGGAAATTCTAGTCATTTGCTACCCTCTGGTGATTGTCTGGAATTTTGCAGCCCAGATCTGATAACCCTCACTATTTAATCCTAATGCTATATTTAGGATTTAGGGTCAAGATACTCATTTGTGTTTGTTATATGTACTGAAATATGAGGATTTGTCTATGGATGGAAAGCATCATTCCAGATTACACTTCTCTTTTTGGTTGAATCTATATAAATACAGTTTGAAATATAGCCTATATACAGAAAATCATAAAATGTTTTCTAGGCCTCATCTGAGAAATAGCACAAAAACTCCTGCATGGAAGGAAATATTTACTTATTTTGATTTATTTTTGTAAGTGTTAGCCAGATCATTTGTAAATATTAGTCAGATCATTTAAAAACTGTCTTCAGTCTAGGCCACTTTGATGCAATCAGTCATATTGCATATTGGTATATTGTCAGCTATGTTCATAATACCACTGAAAATGTTTGTCATGTGTTGTAAATTTTAATTAGTTCTTTTTTTCTCAATGCATTCAAGATGCTGAACTTGATATTTTGATTTAATATGACCTTAAGAATACCTTGCTTAGAAAGCCTGGAAAACCTAATACTTCAGATTTGACAGTCATATAGAAAATGCAAAGGATAAACATTAGAACCAACAGGCAAATAACCACATAGTACCATGAAATGAGACAGACTTTCAATTAAAAGGGTTTTGTACATAAAAATATGTCCACATATATTAATAGGCAAACATGCAGGGTTTAAATTTCAAATGGGAGGGGTAGCAATGGGACATGCAAATACACAAGCTTATCCATGCCAGCTTAATTACATCAATTAAAGATAAGGCCCTTTTTAAAAATTCATTCCCTGGTAGATTCAGAAAACGGTATCCATTTTTTTGTTCAAAAGGGATTGGGGTTAATTATATATGTAATCTCATATTAAAAGTGGACATCCATACCTGACAGATGGAAGACTTGTTTGATAATCTGGTGATTACCTGAAAGAACAACAGATAGAGGAAATGGCGAATACCAGAATTTGTACACATGAGTGGTTTCCAGAATGAATTTTAGAGCATGATGTAAAAGGGAAATCTCACATTAGATGCCTTTCAAGTTTCTTTCTGACATTAACAAAATATTTTTGTAGAAAGTGAAAAACTAAAAAGTAATGGACTTGCAATTTATACCAAAGCTCCTTTTTCTGTTAGGAGGGTTGTATTTATGGTGAATGGAGAGATCTTACACTCATCTTGAAGTAATTTCTTAGTGAAGTGAAATAGTGAAGAAACGAGATAGAACTTTATCTGGTATATGTTAAGGGTATCTATGTTTAGCATATACATCTTCCCTGTATCCACTAAATATATGAGTTGTGTGTACTATTTAGCCTGCCCTGTATCCACTAAACAATTCTCTAATATGTAGGTACAATGAAATACAACTGCGATCATTGAACTACAATTCAAATTCTTTTCTGATCTATGCCTTTTCATGGATTGAAGAGAGATATCATCATGGTCTTTATTTCAGGAAGCAAAATGTCTTGGGTCTAATCCTATGAATTAACTCTATTGTTTATTTCTTGGGAACTGCTCAGGTGAACTGTGTAGTTGAAGACATTTTCTTGTTCATGTTGGTGGACTTGCCCATAAATAAACTTTTTAAAGATGGGTCTGATGGATATCAAGCAAAGCCAATCTTAAATTGGTAAGGATCATAGAAAATATGTTTGGAAATAAGATAAGACCAATAATCTACTTATTCATTCATATACTTCCATTAGTGACATTCATGCTGTATTCCTGCAGTGCTCTGTTTATGGTTTAGAAAATCTGACTGGCACAGAATATGGCATCTGAGTATTGATATGAACACTTACAGTATGTTGTAAGTGTCTTGCATTGGCTGACTATCAATTTCTGATTTATATTTTAAATTATGCATTAAGTAGCTTCTGAGGAGCAATCCACTCCCTGAGTTTGAAAAAGGAAATGCATCTTTAAAATGTACTTGAAACTGAAAATGCAAAGCCTTCAAGAAAACTGCCAAGAATCATTGACTTTCCATGACTTTCTTCCAGATTTCTGCTTTGTATTAGATAATTTATAGTTTTGACTGCTATTGTATTGTTATTGATTCAGTTATTGGAAAGCAGATGTCTTATCTTTGTCCTTGACTTTTATTACTTTGGGTCTTGCTGTGTTTTTTATTGTTTAAGTATATTAAGAGCATTGTATCACCTAATAGGCAATCATGTCACATTTTAAATAAAATGTTAAAGAAGGATTTGTGAAGCGTCACCTAAAATAATTACTGAATTCTTTGCTTTGTGTTCTGCATGTTTCTATGCCATTTGCAAGTATGCACAAATAAAAATCAACCTTACAATTAGATTTACACTTAAACTGGCATGCTAATGTGCTTAATATTTTTTTAAAAACTGCAACCATTTTTGTTTGTGAACCTTGTTAATAGTATGTAGATCAAATGCCATACGCTTTGTACCTGAGGATATTTTTCCCCCTGTGTGGTAATGGAAATTACAGGAGCATATGACAAGGGATTACTGTATCACCTAAAAGCTTAATGACTCATACATGCTCAGCTCTCCAATTTTTCTTCAAGTAGGAAAGAGTTATTTTTTTAATGAAATATGTAAATCCTGTACTTGCATTCTATTGAGAGATATACAATCTGAAGGACCTCTTAGGTGAGTTAGAATTGTTAATGTAACTAAAGTCAATAATTGAATATAATATTCTCAAGATAATTTCCCAGTCGAGCACCTTCTGAATTTTAATTTTTTACTTCATCAGCTTGCTCTCTCTGTACTGTAGCTTCTGTTCTATTCTGTTGCTTTGTTATGCTCTCCAATGAGCAAGATAACACAAAGCTGATGCCTCACTACAGCTGCTCCCCTAGTATTAGCGAAGAAAAAACCCATGTAAATTTAAAAAGAAACAAAATGCAGTTTCTTTCGTATTTCAATTGATGATTATATTTTATAGTGAAGTGTAAATTAGATTATTAAAGCATAATTGGACAATTAAAGGATTGGAGAAATTGTTCTACCCTCCCCTTCTTAGTTTTAGAACTTTTTTTTTCCTGTGCATTTTTTTTTTTGCACAGGTGTTTATCTAAAAAAGGAGATCGGTGTGCTTCCAATGTCCTCAGATAACCCTTCATTTCTCATAAATGGATGAACTCATAGACATTTAACTCCTGGATAAGTCAGTGCTACTATCAAGACTGAGAATGCCTTTTTCAGTGTCCCCATATTTTTGTCTCACTATCTCTCTTCTCGTAACATGTTTTTTCTCTGATCTCCCTGGTCTCTCATATACATTTACTTGTAAACATTATTTTGGATTCTGAAGATGTTTATCAGGGGTATCTCGAGCAAGTTGGCCCCCAAGGTCACCATTTTGCTGATCCTGAGATAAAGCAAGACACAGTTTCTGTTCCAGCCAGTATTTCTGCTGAAACATGTGCAATAGTTGTGGAAAAGGAAGTTTTATATATAATAATTACTACCAAATTGCCAATGCTGATAAATGTAGACCTAAGAGAAGACGGGGATGGCCAGGAGCAAGTTGGATGGATTCAGTTATAGTGGTGATGAGTGCTTCATTTGAAAACCTGAAAGACTAAGTTAGGGACAGATTGTCATAGAGAAAATCTATCAATGTAATTGCTAACAGTGAGCAACACCTGGATTGCATTTAATTAATCAATCAAACCATTGCAAAAGCTGTATATCAGAAAGATCATTCTCTTGCTTTTGTAGGAATATCAGCATTCTATGGGCAAAAACAGGACCAGCCAGGCTCAATCTTGGGACTGTTGTACACAGACACAAACAAGCCTCATGCAAGTTAGAGCTCAATGTTGCAGACAACACAGCTATCAAAGAGCACCACTTTGACAAAACAGTCTCAGTGAGATGGAGACAGTTTAGACTTTATTCAGGTGATGGTCCTCCAACTCTCCCTTCAGTAATAAAAATGACAGTAACTTCATTTAGATTGTTTTATCTTCTATACAAACTGGAGGTTTTTTCCTACACCTTGACTATAGCCTATCCTGCCATAATCTGAAAATTAAAGCTTGTACAGTAGCTCTTTAAAACAGGAAAGCAATTTAATGATTCTCTGGACATCTGGGGACATTAATTACTTGCCCTTTAGTTGTACAATCCTTCCTTCCTTCCTTCCTTCCTTCCTTCCTTCCTTCCT
>QLTV01003975.1:1058168-1087588 GCA_003457575.1 Thermophis baileyi
TCCATCCATCCATCCATCCATCCATCCATCCATCCATCCATCCATCCATCCATCCATCCATCCATCCATCCATCCATCCATCTATACATCTCTATCTCTATCTCTATCTCTGTCTCTGTCTCTGTCTCTATCTCTATCTCTCTCTCTCTCTCTCTCTCTCTCTCTCTCTCTCATTTTTACAGAAAAAAATTACAGATTTTTTACAGATGAATTATACCATTTAATGATTCGCTGAAAAAGTAGAAATTCATAAATGTGTCTATGAATTTTACAAATAACTTATCAGAGGAAATTTAAAAAAACTAAAATATTGGAGAGTCACGTATATAGAATGTATATTCAGAATATTACTTTGCTGTGTTACTTTCTTTTGAGCTAAATATTGGTATGCAGTGGAGAAGGGAGTAAGAAATGGTAAGCCAAAGAAATTAAAACACATAATAAAATACAATTGAATTTTACAACATTCACTAACTTTCTATCTTTGCAAATCATCTTGCTTCATAACTTTTTATCCTTGCAAATCATTTTGATTCCATCAGATCAATATCCCAGTCATACATTGCCTTTTTGCTTTAAACATTTTATCTGTTTTTATTGAACTCAATTTTCCAGTTTTTAACCTATTTATAATTCCTTCATATATTTTTGTTTTGAAATTAGATCCTGGATCATTGTCTTTATACAATGAAATGCACTTTCATATGGGACATTCAGTTTTGTATTAATTCATGGTCATTCATCCCCCATTTGTTCCTGATGCTAACCAATATAGTGCAGTGATAAAGTGGTTGGACTGACACAATGGAGAAGCAGGTTTAAGTCCACCTTCAACCACAAAAGGTTACTTTGGAATTTTAGCTAGTCATTCTCTTTCAGTCCAATGAACTTCACAGGGTAAAAGCATCGTTGTGGGAAAGAATAGAGAAAGAGATATCTTAAGTTCCTGAATGAAGGCAGAATACACATCTAGCCAGTAGAGTTTGGTTGTATGCCATCATATCTTTTCTCAGTATCCCATTCCTTAATGCATTCAACTTAATTTTAGTTTCTTCCTCACTTGCATATAATAAATCAGGCAGCAGCATGTCCTTATTGACAACCATTTTTACTTTTTTCAACATATTAGATAATATTTTTTTCCTTATCTTCATTTTTAAGCACTCATTTTATTACATGTATTTTTCCTAGATCTGTATGTCTTTCAGTTAACAATTTTTTTCTCTTGGATCACATACACTCAGAATGTAGCATATTCTTTGCTAAAAATCATACCTTCTTTCTCCGTTATCAACATTCAGTAGAATATAATATGCAACTATCATCAGATCAGGCATTCTTAAAGTTATATGCCTTTAAAAAATGTATACATAACGGAAGTTCATATTTTCTGACATACATTTTATAGATAATAAGCCTATACTTTTTCTTTCCGACTAAAACCAACTCATCTTCATTCAGATCATTACTTTCTTCTGCTTTCTCTTAATTTTTCAATTTTCCAATTTTCCTTCCCCTTCCCCTTTCATTCTTCTTTGTTATGGTTGTCACAAGACAGAGTTATAGATATTGCCTTTCAGTACTCATTATGGTATTGGTCAATTATATGAATAATTGTTATATTATTACGCAATTATTATATAATTCTCATATAATGATTTGCCTTTAACCCCCCACACCAAACTGTCTCACATAATATTTATGAGCTATCCTATCTATAACAATTCTAGGCAAAACAATCCAATAGATCCCACACTTCACCAATTAGCAGGTTTATATTCAATTATGATGAAGACAACAGGAAGATAGGACATAAGGAATAGGTATTTATTTTTATTATTTATTTATTAAATTTATTTGCCACCTATCTCATTTCAAAGTGACTTACAACATTAAATACTGCAGATCTATTTTAAAAAATTGTAGAATATAACATATTACTTACTTAAATGGGACAATGTATGTTACCTACAGGTGTCCTTAACCATTTGTTTAGAGACTGTTCGAAGTTCGGAGTTACACTGAAAAAAGTGACTTATGATCGGTTCTTGCACTTACAACCATTGTAGCATTCCCATGGTCTTATGATTAAAATTTGGGTGCTTGGCAATTGAGATGTATTACCAACATTCTGGAGTCATGTGATCACAATTTGGAACCTTCCCAGCAGGCTTATGATAAGCAAAGTCAATGGGAAAGCCAGATTTGCTTATTTATAGGATAATTTACTTAACAATTGCAGTAATTTGCTTAACAAGCATGTAAAAAAAGTTTATAATATTGGGCATGATTCACTTAACAACCTCCTTGCTTAGCAATGGAAACTCTGGTCCCAACTGTGGTCATAAGTCAAGGATTACTTGTACACGCTTGCTCTGCTGATCAATTATTTTCATATGTAGTAAAAATATAATTGTTCAGCAAATGTTTATTTTTGCTTTGCTGCAAATATGTATGTATAAAATGACCTACGTAATATTTCAGGAAAGATAAATATTTAATTTAACATTGATTTATCCTAGCTATTCTAGCTAGAAGTTAACAAAACATATCCATCAATGTTCTGCCTATCAGGAACCACTGAACAATAAAGTCTAATTATGAATAATTTCACATACATATTTCTAAGCAAAGCAAGGATTTATTTTACTTGTTTCATACTATAAAATAAAATTACGAGAATGTTATTTCATAATTTTTCACCAAACAATATGTTATCTCCATATAACTGTATCCACACAAATATGTGAGTTTTCATTTCTTCTTTTAATGCGTGCATTTGTTTGTTTGTTTGTTTGTTTGTTCCAAGACTTTTTGGTTCCACATATACTCTTGGTGAAGACTTTTGGATTAGCTGTAAGGAAAATGTCAAGCTAAATCATCTGTCTATAGCTACTGAGTTTATAGCTACTAAGCTACTAAGAAAGCATGATTTTTTTGGTATACTATAGAGTATATAGAAATAAAGAGAGCAGCTAAACTAATATTTCTGTTACTGTGTTGACATCCATAGCCACTTCCTATTTATCAAAAGACTACTGGACATGCTGATTTCATACAGGAAACAAATATAGCAAATATATTTGAAATTCTAACTGGCAACACATAGAATGACAGGAGTTGTCTGAATTGTAACCTTCTTCCATTTCAAATTCTTGATAAATATAAGCCCAATACATTTTGTGTCAAAATTAATTTATGAAATTTATTTCTAATTCCTATAAGTGTCTTCTTGTGTATAGACTATGGGTTAATCAAATATATGGTGTTAGATGTATGAAGTGAACTAGCATTTTAGAGTGCTCCTAGCTATAGTGTTTTAGAAAATATATTACATATGTACCTTTATCTCTTGAAAGAGTGACAAGGTAGTATTTGCTCTGCCCCGAAGGTAATGGCATAATGTTACTTTCAGTGTTAATGAATGGTCCTAATTTAAAACCAACTGTTTACTATTTAGATTTTTTTTAAAAAAATAGTGTTTTGAAAAACAAAATGACTTTTGCTCATCTCCACCTTTGAATGAAGTCTGGTATTGAGAAATATATATTTTACACTCATATTTCTATGCACAATGTTTACTTACCCCCAATCAGCATCGTGCAAATGGAAAAAATCTTTTCAGCATCCGTATTGGCTGAAACATTGCCAAACCCAACACTGGTGAGGCTGCTAAGTGTAAAATACAGGGCAGCAATATAGGCACTTCTGAGTGATGGGCCTCCTGATGTGTTATTGCCAAAATATGGAGATTCCAAACGTTTTCCTAGTTCATGAAGCCAACCTAGGGAAAAGGAAGCACAATTGTCATAGTATATATAAGACAGAAAATATTGTTTAATCAATTACTTTAAAATGATTTAACCTCATTTCCACTTCCTGAATGATATATCACTTAGAATGTGGTTGTATCTCAGATTACACACTTCAAACTTAATGACACAAATCTCAGCTCAAAACTGTTGGCTAAGAAACTAAGAAGACCTACACTGATGTGATGAATCAAGGAGAATCACATGCTATACTGTATGGATTTGGAAAGACTATATAACTAAGTAATTGCAAATATGTGATGTTTATGTTTGCAATAGTGGCAAATATCTGTAGCTCAGGTGTAGGATGAGGGTGAAGGTTCATTTTCCGAGCTTATGGATTGGTTTCTGAATGTTTCATTACTAGGTTAGGTAACATCTTCAGCAGAGTTTAGGGAATGTCAGTGTCAGTGTTCTTCTGTTTATAAGGGCTTCATGTGGTCAATAAGTCTTGTGATGGGTCAGGTTGGAGTCATCAGTGGGAGTCTTGTGATGGGTCTTGTGATGGGGAGGTTACATCAGGTGAGGGTCTTTGGGAGGTGAAGTGCTGGTTGGGGGGGTTTGTGTGGGTTGGTTGAGGGCCGCTATCTCTGATTAGTTGTGTGGTTGATTTGGATTCTGAGGAGTTCATAGACTGGTTGTAGGTCAATGTGTCTGTTGATGGAATTGCTTGTGGAGTGCCAGGCTTCGATGAACTCATGAGTGTGCTGGGTGGTAGCGTGGCTGATGATTTTTGTGTTACTCCAATTGAACTGGTAATGTTTGGTGTTGGTGTGAATAGAGATTAAGGATCATGATATTTGACTGCCAGCCGGTATTCGTGGATCCTGTTTTTTAATTAACATGATGTTTGTCCCACATAGAATTGGTTGCAATTGTTACAGTTGATTTTGTAGATTATGTTGTTTCTTTCATCCTTCTGTATCTTGTCTTCGGTTCTGGATAATTCTTGGCGGAGTGTGGCTGTGGGTTTGTGGGCTATTGCTACTCCTAGAGTTTGGAGAATTCTGGCTGTCATTTCTGACACCCCCTTTGTGTATGGTAGGGTTAGTTTTTGCATGGTGGTTGGCTGTGTGGTGTGTGGTGGTTTGGGTGCTATGTGTTCGAATGTGAAATTTTTTACCATTATGGAGAAAGATGTCAAGCAACCGTTTCTCTTCCACTTTTCTTAGTGTTTTGGTGCTGCAGTGTGTCCTCACCCTTCTGAAGAGGGTCTGGACACAACTTCTTTTGTATGCAGTGGGGTGGTTGCTTGCGAAGCTCAGGATCTGGTCCATGTGCATGGATTTGCAATAGACGGGGTTTCCAGTTCTCTGTTGTTTAATCTCCACATGTTGATGTCAAAGAATGAGAGTCTGTTGTCTGTTTCCCCTTCACTTGTGAATTTGATCCCAGGGAATACGTTATTGAGTAGATGATGTGTTTCTTCTATTTGGGAGCGTTTGATGATGATGAAGGTGTCATTGATGTAGCATGTCCAGAATTTTGGTTGGATGGTGGATAGAGCTATGGATTCAAGTTGTTGCATGATTGCTTCTGCTATTAGGCCTGATATGGATGATCCCATTGGGGTACCTTGTACTTGCTTATAGATTTTCCTGTTGAACTTGAAGTATAGATCCAGAAGTTTCATGATAGTTTCTGTGGACAAGGAATGTTCTGTGGTGACATCATCTTTGTGGTATGGTGTTTACTGAGTAGGTAGTGTATGGTTTGTTTAGCCAGGTCAATGTCAATTGAGGTGACATCAAAGAAGACCATGATTTCTTCCTTGTTGATCTTATTTATATATTAGTGTGCTTTAAATTACAGAATGAGAAGTAAATTAAACAGAATGCACATGAAATTGATATGATTTTGGAAAAAAGTATAACTCTAAAGTTAGTAAATGCTATGTTTATATCATTTTTAAAATAGTTACTGTTTTATTTTTAATAGTGATTTTATTTATATATGTATTGTTCTACTTATTGTTGTAGGCCATGGGTCCCCAACCCCTGGTCCATGGACCGGCACTGGGCCACAGCATGCCAGAAACCAGACCATGCAAACAAATGAAGCCCCATCTGTGGGATGCACGTTGTATGTGAAACCACAGCCCTCCTGTCCGCGGAAAAACCTCTCTGCATGGAACTGGTCCCTTGTGCCAAAAGGTTGGGGGCTGCTATTGTAGGCTACCTGGAGAACTTTTTGTGAGATGGTCAGCCAAATAAATAAATCAACCAACAGATACATACTATACATATACAGTCAGGGGTGGGTTCTGGATCCTTTTGCTGCTGGTTCGCTTAGGGTTGCGCTGGGTGCGCGCGCTTTGCGAGCGCCCGCAGCAATAAAAAATAGCTTCTGCGCATGCGCAGAAGCAAAATCCAAGATGGCAGCGCCCACGGAGACACCGACAGAACCGGCTCCGTGACATCATCACCGATTTACTAACGGTTCTAAAGAACTGGTTAGACCCGGTAGGAACCCAACACTCTATCCAGTATACATACATACATACATACATACATACATACATACATACATACATACATACATAAAATTGAACAGATAGGATTTTGAAAATACCTAACCAACCTATTGCAGTATGACAACATTATTGAAAAGAAGGCATATCAAATATGTCCATCCGTATCATGCTAAAAACTTTGAAAAAACTGCTGTATAGAGTACATAACTCATTAGAACTATTAATATCATACACTTCTAAGGCTTTTCTATTTTCTGTCAAACCCAACCTAGGTTAGATCTTTTAACCCTTTTATATTAGCTTTAGTTTTATTTTATTTACCAATGAAAAGTACTGAAAAGTAAAATCCAATAGAAACTTGCATACTTCTACTTCATTGTTACCAAATGCTTAACTTCCATAATCCCAAATACTTCTTTACTCCAAACAGCATAAAATAAATTTACAATTCCATATTTTCTGTTCTAAATAATATGGCTCTTTTTTGCACTTCATTGTTACCAAATGCTTAACATCCATAATCCCAAATACCTCTTTACCCCAAACAGCATAATAAAATAAATATAGCAATAGCAATAGCACTTAGACTTATATACCGCTTCATAGTGCTTTACAGCACTCTCTACTATTCCATATTTTCTGTTCTAGATAATATGGCTCTTCTTTGGACTTCATTCTAAAAGAAAAGCACTTTAGAGAAATGGAATTGGAATAGATATAGAAATTAAATCCGAAGTGAGAAAAAAATGTTTCCTTGTAAATTGGGCGGCAATCAAATTGAGTATGGTTATAGCTTAACAATCATTCTGGTTATTTTCTAGTATACAGGCAGATGGAAATGAAATGTAGTTTCATCTGAAGCATGTGACTTTCAGGGATCAGCTAAGCTACATAATGGATTGCAAATAACACAGATCAGCCCAGTGTACTTGCTCAAAAGGTTTAAAGGGCAATTAGCTCTTACATTTCAAACATATGTTGAAAAAGTATCAGAACCAGAGCAATCACAATTAGACAGAAAGCTCTTATGATGCCATCAAAAGATTCATTTTAATCATTGTTACAAAATCAGCGAGCCTGGATAAACTCTATTATTCTGTAGATTTGTCACATGAAGGTAGGGAAAGCTCCCTAGCTAGAATTTGAATACTTACGCAAACAGAGAAATCAGCATTTGAGTATAGAAGTTAGCCTTTCTATATATTTGACAAAGAAAAGGCATGGGGAAAAATATTACAAGGATATTTGGTCCACAAAACGAATTGAATGTGAAAGTCATGAAGAACAATTTGATTCTCTGGAACAGTTCTCTTTTGTGTTTTGAAGTCCTAGATTCTGCATATCTTATATTGGAAGCATAATATTCTGACCTATTTTGAACAAATCTTTCAGAGCTTTTCCTGCCTGGGCACTCTACTTTTGACTGTATATAAAGATTGAAAATGCTAATGCCTGAATATACAGTCAGACAAAAAAACTGAAATGCTTACAAATTCAAAAATCTCTTTTAGAATTATTTTGTATGGCATGGCAAAACTATTAAAGTTCCTACAGTCTTTCTTTCAAAGTAGTGGAATTCATTGATTTGAAACATCAACAATATATTTGTGGTAAATTGTTATGTGAGGCTTTTTTTAAATTGGTTAAACAGTATTGTAAATAACCAATTTATACGTGTGTAATCTTAAGTCTTTTTTTCTAACAAAACATGGGTATTGTATTGATAGATATTGCCACATAATACCTATGGACTCAAGCTTGTAGAGTCAGCATTCATATCTCCTTAGAATAGTTTTATCTTGCTTCCCCTCTGCAGCTCACGCTTTTTGAAAGCTCATAACTAACTGCATTTGATAGTTTATCAAGTGTGAAATACAAGTACTAAGAAAGTACATGCATCAAGTAGAGAATTCTGAATCCTAACCTTGCTGTAACCCACTATTGGGGCAACACAGGGCATGAACAGTCCTATCAAGGACAATGAAAAGCATCAAGATGATTAAAAAAATTCAAGAAAGCTACATGAAGTTCCATACAAATCAGACAGGCAAGGACTATAAAGAAATGAAGTTATCACTAGGTCACAGCTTCTGGATTCATGAGGCAGGGCAGTTGAATAGATTCCTGCACTAATTAGTTCATCACTTGATTTGCATTAGCCTTTAGCATTTTAACTTGAAAGAGCCTTAAATCAGATAATTATATAGTTCCCCCAATCAGTGTATGAAAAAATACATTGGAAAAAAAATCAGAGCATATCTTCGATATACATTTGCTGCATTCTAGATCAACATAGGTCTCTTCCTCATGGATGAGGTAAAATGCCAGCAGAAAGCAATGTTGCTAGAAAATGCACTAGTATCACTGGTAATCCCTATTTTGCCACAGCTATTATGCAGGCAAATGGTGCTATCTTTATTTATAGAGCATTTTAAGGACAGGGATTATTGGATTCCCCAGCTCTCTTTTCCTCCCTTCGCATCAAAAGTCTCTAGGCAGCAGAAAAAACCCTCTAGCAGTCATTCTTCTTAGTATGGCTTGGGGAGGATATGAGTTTTAACAATGGGATAGTTTAAAATGGTCAGTAGGAGCTTGGCTTATCATAGTCCATAAAAGCCAACTGAAGTCCATAGTCCATAGAAGCCAACTCATGTGAACAATACAGTGGTCAATGAAATGTACCAGATTATATCCAAGGCAAAAGGTGGCAATAGAAAAACAATTTTTAAAAAGTCAAAATAGTTAAGTAGTATGCAAGATTGCCTCTGAAATGGCCTGGGGACCTGATGAATATGACAAGATGAGAACACATTTGAATAAATTGTATATAGTTCTGATTCTTATTCATAGCAAAACTTGTAAGTTTGAAAGACAGTGAATTATTATAGAAAATAAAAGAAGAATGAAAAGACTACAGCTGAAAGGGGCACCATACTAGCTATGACATCATTATTTTTTCCCTGATGAAAAGTGACATTACTGATACCATGATCTATGACATTATCCACCACCATCAAGAAATGTGTCTCCCAAATAATTTTATTCCCTCAGACATATTTGCAGTGCAATAGCAATAGCACTTAGACTTATATACCGCTTCATAGTGCTTTACAGCCCTCTCTAAGCGGTTCACAGAGTCAGCATATTGCCCCCAACAATCTGGGTCTTCATTTTACCCACCTCAGAAGGATGGAAGGCTGAGTCAACCTTGAGCCGGTGAGATTTGAACCGCCGAACTGCAGCTAGCAGTCAGCTGAAGTAGCCTGCAGTACTGCACTCTAACCACTGCGCCACCTCGGCTCCATTTTACTGAACAGGCTTTATTACGGTTTGTCACACAGTCAGTGAGATATTCAGACTGGATATCAAGTCCTTCCCAAGGATAGATAGATGTAGATGTTTGATGGTGTTAAACATATCATCACAGAATATGAGCTGTTTTGTGTAAAGCTGTCTTTTGCAATGGCTTGGTGCTGATTTTGTCAGTGCTATTATTATTATTTTTCTGCAGGTGATGGTGGCAGAATGCATAAAACCTATTAAGCTCTTTTCTTTATGGTTTTTCTTGCTCATCTTTAATCTTTTGACCATCTATAAACATGCTTAATATTTATCTCTTGTTTCCATGGGCCGTAATTTGCACCTACTCTCTTCCCATGTTTTTATTGGAGGGAGTGATTATCCAAAAAAAAAAAAAACTGCTAGAGTTCTGTCAGGCAGAAAGATATATCCACCGTGTATAATTCTAAGTCATTTAATGAAATAGCTTAACATATGTAGGAGGATGAAGATATTTAATAGTGTTATCACTGAAGCCAAGGAAATAATATGATTTTGAAATATATAGAAAAATTAATGAAATAAAAAGATTTCCTACTGTTTCACAGATAATAATAATGTAGGGTCAATTACTTTTCCTGATTGGAATTTGCACTTTTGTTGGCTCCAGTCATATGCTGACACTATTGAAGAGTGGAACTGAATATATTCAGCCTTTTCCCTCTTTCTTCTGGTAAGAGGAGATTGACTAAAGATGTAAGATTCTACTTCAAGTCCTACAGCAATTTGGCCACCGAATTCCTAGAAATGATTAAAGAGTACAAAATAGACATCTGTGATGTAATGGATTCCATCTTGCAGTGCACTTTTGTTCCTATTTACATGGAAATAACTGTTTTCAATGAAACTTACTCTTTAGTAAGTATGTTACTTACTTTTATTATTCCCCAACTACATTTCTTTGAATTATATCAAATAAACATTGGTTACATTTAAATGGTTTGAAAGCTAAGATTGAAAATAACTTGATTTTATGACTGTCATTGTGTCTCAACTAAGCCTTGAAAAAATTCAAGCCTTGAAAATGAAGTCATTTCATTTTCATTTATTTAAAATTTAGCTTGCCTTTCATCAAAGAGGTTTCCCACAGTGATTTAATAAAAATAAGTGTCTTCTTTTACACTTCCACTCCAAAAGGAAAAACTAAAGAAAAACTGGGCACCACTCACTATAAGAGATTCTTCTTTATGATGAATGAAGAAAGTTCAGTAGATAGTATGCAACAACAACAACAACAACAACAACAAAGAATAGAACTAGCTCACTTAAATTTGGTTTTGACATTACAATGCTATTTTCCATATATTTTATTCTAACCTGCAAGCATTCATTTTGTCACAGCTTGCCATCAATTTAGTAGGTCTCTTTTCTTTTTGAACAAGGGTTGCCAATCCTACAACATTAAAAAGCATGACAGGTTTCTCCAACATAATGTGATTGGTTTAAAAACAACAGATTTCATACAAGGAAAAAGACATTATCAATATTTATGACATTTTGCAATGATCTCAAAGTATTAATTAGCAAACAAGCAAAACAGTCATACTTTTCATTCTACAGTAAATGTGTATCTAAAGATCTGAAATTTTGGCCACCATGAAGGGAATGAAATATCTAAACAATAAAAAGATTGCCACAAGGAACAATATCTAAACACTAAAGATCTGTTCCACATGCAGCAAAAAAGTACACTTGAAAAAAAGGTACCTTGTTGAATATAATGTAGAAACTAATACCAAATCATATAGTAGTCCTTGAACTATGACCAATTGCTTAGAAAACATTTGAAGTTATGATGGACTCCAAAAGACACAATTCTGTTCCAAAGTTCCAGAAGCTGCTTCCGCTCATAGTCACGTGACTGTGTTTGCTCAGTAACTGGTCCCATTTATGGCTATTTGTAGCATCCCTTGGTCATGTGACTGAAATTTATGATTTTTTTTTGCTGAAAACTGACATTTTCCAGTTTTTGGCAAAAATGTGCCACAGAGAACAATAAGTTTGCTTAATGACTGCTGTGATAATTTTACAACTGTGACGTTTACTTTATGACCATCATGGTCACTAAACTATAAATAAAAGTGTAAAATTGGATCAGACATGTGATGAATCTCTTTATGATTGTCATGACCACCAACCATAATTGGCAGGCTCCATTTCGGTTGTAAGTAGAGGACTACCTATATTGAACATACATGGTGCAACAAAGTTTACAAAAGCAAAACTGGTGAAGCTGAAAGAACTTTAAAGCATTCAAGAACCTGAGAACAAGGCAGGATTGTCCTTGCATAATATGAATTATTACCCTCATATTCCAGCAGATTGCCCAATTCCACAGAAGATGAGCCAATTAATTTTCTTCATAATCTCAAAATAAATTATTCTGAATTTATTTTTATCTTTCAAATAAATATGAGGTTTACAATAGCAATAGCATTTAGACTTATATACCCCTTCACAGTGCTTTACAACCCTCCCTAAGTGGTTTAGAGTCAGCAAATTGCCACCAACAATTTGGAAGACTATTTCGGTAGCATGGAAGACTGAGTCAACCTTGAGCCAGTGAGGATCAAACCCCTGGCAGTCAGCAGAATTAGCCTGCAATACTGCATTTTAACCCATACACCATCACATCACAATCACATTATTTTTATCCATATTTATATTTGTTATTAGTAATGTGTGAAAAGCTGGCATTATATAGAATGCCTAGCAAATTTATATGATGTGTTTTTAGGCAAAGTATGAAATGTCTGTCTTATTTTAATATGCTATATGCTTTCCTTAGGCATTGTATATAATACCTAGGCATTATGCAAAATGATAAGAACTATTTAGATAAAGTATGAAAAAAGATTAATGGAAAGGGTTAGGGATAAGGTTAGGGTTAGGGTTAGAGGCAAACACTAACCCTAACCCTTTATTGAAAAGACAAATATGAAAATGAACAGAAGAAATGCAAAACAAAGTACAGGACTTTTTTACTGAAAAAAAAAAAAAAAAGAAAAACAAGAGAAAAATACCAGTATTGACCTACTTATTGTAACAAGGAAGGCTAGAATGGCATTTTAGTATTTAGTATTTTATGCTTTGCCTGTTTGCCTTTTGTCATTGTATAGAATGCCTCGAAAATGTGAGAAATATTGTTTCATATTTTGACATCCCATTTTTGGCATTCTATAGATTTCCTAGGCATTTCCATAAAATGCCTAATTTTACACATTGACAATAACATACACATAGTCAAATTCTGCCCCAATAAGTTCTGTTATAATTTATTTATTTGCACTCTGGGTATCTTGCAGATAATTTCTTTGCCCATCAACCAAGTCATCTTCTTCCTATTACTGCTTCTACCTTCACCTTTTCTGTTTTTCTCTGCTTTCTAATTTTTCTGTCAGTCTCTTTTCTCTATAGCTAAACAAGTGCTTGTCGAAAAAGGCTTCTTTAAAAACATAATTATTTTTTTTACCAAGTACCTTGGTATACTATAAAGGTATACCTCAAGGCAAGGCCTCAGCTGTGTCAGATCCAGGAGTCTCTGTGGTCACTGCTTGAGGTAACAGATCAAAGAAAAAGCTCTTGGTTTAGGCTTTCTTCTCATATACTTGTTTCTTTGGGTTTATATTTTTGAACCTCAAAGGAACATCTAAACACTTGAATCCTGATGTGTAACCTGGAGTAGTAAAATACTATATGTTCAAGATAAATCCATGCTTCTGCTTTTTACCTACACTCAGAGTGCATATATTTCATTGAAAACCAAGAAAAGATTTAATTATAATAATAAAACATTTAGCATTGTTCTTTCTTTAAATGCTTGAAGTTTATTTATAATAAGGGAAATTAGAAATTTTAATTTTACAGCTACTGTTCTGTAAAAATGTAGTCCTTAAAAAAAGCCTTCAGCTGCGAGAGGAAGTGCTATATTGTAAAGCATTACTTTATAATATTTTTTATTTATTTTACCTTCTGAAATTATAACTACTTTTTAACAAAATTCAAAAATCACATTAGTTTAGATGGTAAACAGGTTGGAGATGGAGATGATCAGGCTGAGCCGGGGAGGGGAGAGGGGTCAAGCATCAATTTGGAGTCCCTTCGCACCTACAAGATCTAAGGCCAGCACACCTTGAATTCCATTGACTTTTTTAACTGCCAATTTGCATTGACTGTTAGCAGTTCAGATTCGGGACTCCCCCCCCCTTTTGCTAAGCCCCGGTTGTGGGCATGGCCAGCGTGTGACGCATCCGGCCTGCGGGCCGCAAGTTTGACAGCCCTGTTGTAGAGAGATAGCATGGACTAAACTTGTACTCATTTGAATAACCTTGATTCCTGATTTTTTGCACCTGACATTAATTGAACTTTAACAGCTCTTCAACTAGTAGAAACAATATTTTTAAATTGTATTTAAAATGGCCTTGAAACAAAGCAGAGTACTATCCAGCCTGTATATTCAGCCTGTATATTTACTTCCTGTAGATCAATCTATCAGTAGCAAATGTGGAAGCTTATTCAAAATTTATTTTGTTTCATTTTCTATGGTAATACAAATTATACAAATGAAAACCTTTACATTTTTCTATATATTCCTTTTTTTTTAGATATACAGGGTTCCTACTTGCTGATAACATCCTTTAAAGCCAAATCTTTTACATTCAATACATAAATGTCAGCTGGACAGATTCCCCCCCCCACTATTAACAACTTAATAAAATGAAGCTAATCAATGTCCTGCTAAATATGATCATATTTAGCACAAGTTTTTAGCACACTTTCCAGAGTGTTTCATAACTAATGTTGTGGAATTAAAAGAATGTCAGGTAATCAAGATGTGATGAATTATATAAGGTATTGCTAAGATTGGAAATGCAATTAATATTGTCATTCCAGTGTTATTGGAGCATTAGCTCTCCATAAATACCACCCAGTGCAAAAGCTACCAAGAAAGGTGAAGTAATCACCTGAAACAAATCATTTTAAGTTTTATGCAAAGGCAGAAAATTGCATAATAAAAATTACTTGTTTATTTATAGTTGCTGGCCAAACTAGATTATTATGCCAAGATTTTGGTGATATTTAAATGCTAAGATACATAATCTTATGACATAACTGTAATGATGTAGATGGAACATGAAATAACATATAAAAAGAAAGGTCCTGTCTAGTGACTTTATCAGAACTGGAATTGGAAGCCAACTAAGGAAAAAATGGGAAAGAATTGGAGTTAAGCAGAAACATGAAAGAGGTAGCCACAGAACTGTTTTTTCTCTAATAGCAATAGCACTTAGATTTATATAACGCTTCACAGTGCTTTATAGCCCTCTCTAAGTGGTTTACAGAGTCAGCCTATTGCCCCCAACAATCTGGGTCCTCATTTTACCCATCTCGGAAGGATGGAAGACTGAGTCAACCTTGAGCCTGGTGAGATTTGAACTGCCAAATTGCAGGCAGCTGGCAGTCAGCAGAAGTAGCCTGCAGTACTACATTCTAAAGTCATATACCACAGATAACTGGAGCAAATTATTAATAAAAAATAATATTTAAGCCCATATATTTGCAACTTTTATATTTAATTGTGCTTTCTCAGTATAATGCTACACTTTGAATAAGATCTACTGGTTATATTATTGAGACATAATTGTTCTGAAAATAGCTACAAAATTTCCAATCTTCATAGAGAACATTTTCTTGAATCCATGTTCTATCTTATTGAGAAAGTAAAATTATTTTGTTTTTGTTTCTTGAAATTGCCAGATTTGTGCCTAACAGTGACTGTCCTGATGCATTGATATGTGGGAATGACCTTGGGAAATGAGAACAGGGTGAAAATGCTGCCTAGGGAGTAATCAGTTAAGGGGGAGAGATCCTGTAGCTGAATAACAGGCAGAAAAAGAAACTTAGAAGAGAATCATCCTAACTAATCAGGCTATAAAATAAGATGTTGAGAGATTTGTATTTTCACACTTGCAAGATTCTGTTCAACAAAAAAGATTAGCTCACTGACTATGTTTCTTGTCTGGTCTATCTGGGAAGTCTGACATCCAAAGTCACCCATCAGTCTGCATCTCTTTTAAATGGCTCAGCATTCCAGGAATTATTGGGCATTTTGGAACCAGCTTATGGCCTTTCCACAATAATGTGCATATTTAAAAACACTTGAAGAGAAGCTTAGGCTTATAGGCCATGTCTTCATAATTGGGTATGAATGAATATTAAATAAAATTAAATGAATATTGAGCCACGGTGGCGCAGTGGTTAGAGTGCAGTACTGCAGGCTACTTCTGCCGCCTGCCGGCTGCCTGCAATTTGGCAGTTCAAATCTCACCAGGCTCAAGTTTGAATCAGCCTTCCATTCTTCCGAGGTGGGTAAAATGAGGACCCAGATTGTTGGGGGCAATATGCTGACTCTGTAAACCACTTAGAGAGGGCTGTAAAGCACTGTAAAGCGGTATATAAGTCTAAGTGCTATTGCTATTGCTAAATCTTGCAGTTCTCTGATAATACAGGAATTAGAAACATACAGTATATACCATGCATTTTATGAACCTGAAAATCAGCTCTAAATATAGTGTGAATGCACTATTATATTCTTATATGTTACATTGGAAGAGACAAGCTTTTCTTTATCTAACCAAACCCACATTGCTGAATTCCAAGTTTTGTATGCATTGGTAACCTGAAAAGATAACAGTTGAATTAGACTAAATTACAGGTTTCTATGAGGCTGATTTGTGGATGTTATATTTGAAATCCACATTTTAAAACAGTATAATGATATAATGTCTCTTGCTTTGCTGGATATGTTTAATCGGGTTATTATTTTGAGGACAAGGGTTTGGGGTGGGGTGGGAAGATTGAATTTTAATGGTGATAGAGAGACAAGTGCATGCCCTCAAGGATATATTCAAAATGCCTCCTCAGAATTGCTGACAAGAATATCTGGTGACTGCAAAACTACTAATGAAGAGAATGATGAATGCTTCACATTCTACTAGCATTCACCTGGGACAACTTTCTAGCCATTAAAATCTTTCTGTCAGTATTCTTAGGATATGATGTATGTGATGATAATGCTTATGGAAAGGAACTTAGCCTAGCTGAGGTCCTGAGGATCTTGACAGAACAGATCTAAGAAGCATTACAAATTTACAATGTAAGTGTGTGTGTGTGTGTGTGTGTGTGTGTGTGTGTGTGTATACACACGCATACACACTCCTAGAAGGAAGCCCCACTGGCATCAATGGATAAATAAGGGTATATGGGACTGTCAGTATTGTAACATCAGACAAGCAAATTAAAAATAAGTTTAATAGAATGAATCATTTAAAGCTCAAAAAAGAAACCATCAAGAAAAGAGGATATATTGGTAATAACAGTATCAAAAACTATAATATTTCAGAAAAAGTGTAAATATATGTGCAATCCTTCTGAAATGTATCTTTCTGTAATCACTACATATCCAATATTATTCAGGGTGAGCTTCTAAAAAACTTTCTTTAAAAAAAAGAAAGAAAGAAAAAATGCTGGTGGTGAAATTATAAGACGTTATACAAATTATTTCTGGCAGCTTTGCTGATCCCAAGGAAGAAGCTTTTTGACTCTTTGACCTCATATTAACCTGCTTTCCATGGCTGTCCATTTTAAAAAAGACTGTGATGTTCTAGTGCACAGAATATAGTTATTAGCAAAGAACATTTTCCAAATAATGAATTCACTGACTGGCACAGATCTAAGTGGCATATAGCTATATTCCTAAGAATCTAGAGGTGTTTTTTTTTTCAAAAACGTCTTTTCAAAAGTCTTAATCTATAGTATGATAAAATAGAAGCTTTGCCATTAATGTTAGTATTGAAAGCAGATCACATGTTTAACAAAAACTAGCAGCGTGAAATAATTTTATTTTGTCTTAATTACCTTCAAAGAAAGGAGAAGGTATAAAAAGTAAAGAATAGATAATTTATTTTTGAAATTGATGGCAGCCTATAGGCATAATTTTACAGAGAGCCAGCTTAGTCTATGGGTTAAGGCTAGAAAATAGAACATCATGAGTTCAAGTCCTGCCTTAGCCATGAAAATCAGCTGGGTAAGTTTGGGACAGTCACTCTCTCTCAACTCACAGGGTTGTTGTTGTTGTTGTGGGGGAAATAGGAGGAAGAAGGTGTGTTGGATATTTTCATTGCCTTGAGTTATTAGTAAAAATAATAAAGGTGTGATATAAATAAATAATAAAATAAATAATCTTGCAAGCAACAAAAATGAAATGTATAGATTCTAGTGTATTTGTCAATTGTATTTGTTATACAAAACAATAGCTCTGTTCCAGGGGTGGGTTCTAACTTACCTCGCTTCCAGTTCGCTTCCTCCTGTGCCGCGTGGGCACGACTCGTGGGCGTGCGCGCGCTTCACATGCACGCGCATGCGCAGTGCCAAAAAATAAAAAAAATTCCCCCCCAAAAAAGCCAAAAACAAGATGGCAACGCATGTGCAGTGCCAGAAACTTGGCTTCTGCACATGCGCAGAAGGAAAAAAAAAATTCCATTTTTTTTCCAAAAAAAAAAAATCCCAAAAAAAGATGGCGGCACCCACAGACCAGCACTGACCGAACCGGCTCCGTGACATCACCGTGACATCACCAGCAAGTCGCTACCAGTTCAGGCGAACCAGTCCAAACTGGGAGGAACCCACCTCTGCTCTGTTCAGTTTTTTTTTTTAAATTAAAGGCCCAGGAAAGTCAAAAGGCATTAGTTCCTAGTATTGAATCAAAAGCTCATTGTTAACAGAATTATGCTGATGAGAAGGTTAGAATAACAAAACAATATTTTGGATTCCCTTCTAATCGACTGTTCAGAGCGCCCTGCTTAAAATAAATTATTTTAAGTCTTAAAATTGGTGGAATAGTGCTGTGTTTTGTATTAGTTATCAATATGTTTATTCAACATATACACACAATAACACCAGATTAATTATCAATATTTGTAAAATATATTTACATATATTGTTTTGACTTTTTAGTTAAAAGGACATAATGCCTCAAAACATCAATTACAGGTTTGGCCAAGTTTCTGCTTTTTTTTTTTTAATAGGAGCCAATCTTTAATAAGATTGCCTCCTTATAATATTATTTCTATGTTACAAAAAGTAAAGGTCTTTAGTATTCAGTGCAAGATTTTTATCCTAGCTATGTTCAGATAAGAAAAGAAGAATGAGAATACATAAAACTGTTTTAATTAAAACCCCATTCTGGCGACTAAACAGTATTATGTATAATTGCTGATGTCAGAATTTTTGCAAAGCATCAATAAATTACTTTAATCCATATACAGTTTATTACGGCCTATTTGCTTTGCCGATGGATTAGCAGCTTAAAAAGAATGGCCAGCAATAAAAAAATATTGCTGTTTTGTCTCCTCATTTATGTCATAGGTACGACTACGTAAATATTTCCGTATTTTGGCACTCAGTAACTGAACTCTCCACATTATAACATTTCCTTATCTGCTCCTTACTTTCCTAAGTATCTAAAAATTACATGTCTTGATGCTTTTAGTCTGCTGAAACTCTTCAGTTGACTTCTACATGTAAAATAATTCCCATTTAACAGATTTTGAAACCCAAGTAATTCATGAATAATGGCCAAAAATATTAATTACCTTTCATAACACATTCCAAAATTATCTAGAAAGCCCTCATAACTGCATCACACTATAATATAAAATATTAAAGATTTTAATCTATCGTTTCTGTTATACCAATGTAACACAACTAAAGCATCATAATATAATTCTATTTTAAATCTCTTTTGTGTAGTTTGTAGCTTGCAGATATTTGCCATGTGTTTTATTTACATTATATTTTTATTATACTGCTTTTGTCTATCTTACGAATACAATGTCCCTCTTGAATAAACCAGACACATATTTAAAAGGACAGGGAAGATCAACAGACAGGAGAACCCTCAAGTTGCACATTGGATCCATCTGGGGCAGTGCAACCCCATCATCCAGAACTAAAGATGTTAAAGTTCCAGATCCTAAAGTTCCCCACCAAAAGCCACTCAGTCTTGTCAGGGTTCAGCCAAAGCCTGTTGTCTCCCATCCAGACATCCACAGCCTTCAGGCACCACAAGTGGGTAGTGACAGCTTCATTTATGTCACTGGGGGTGGTGGAGGAAATTTAAACTTGACTATTATCAAGTTTATCTGATGGTACCCCATCCCAAATTTAAACTTGACTATCATCAAATCTGATGGTACCTCATGGTGATGGATGATCTCAACCAGCAGCTTCATGTAGATGTTTAAAAAGAGTGGAGAGAATACTGAACATTGTGACATGCCCCAAGAAGTGAATTGAACCTCACATTCCCTATCAACGCTGATTGGGACTGGCCTTGGAGGAAGGAGCCAAACCAGCAGAAGACTGGACCACCCAAGCCCAAGCCCCGCAGCTAGCCAAAAAGTATAACATGGTTGAGAATATTGAAGGCTGTGGAGTAGGCAAGGAAAGCAAAGACAGATACACTATCCCTATTCCACTCTTGCCAGAGCTCATCAACAAGTGCAACCAATGCTATTTCTACCCCATAACTGGGCCTGAAGCCAAACACTTCGAATGCAATCTGTGATTATCTTCATTTTTGACAACCTCAATATATTATTAATAAGGATCAACAAAATATTATTCTTCTCAATAGACCTGCTTAGGACCAGAAACCCAGAGATATGATGAAGCAGGATTTCCTGAAAACGAAGAAAACATTGGAGATACAATACAAAGCTGCCTTAGACTGCTGCAGAGTGCATAGATGGAAATGGCTGTAATTTCTGCCTCTAAAGCTAAAATAATTGTGTACCTACTTAGACGACTGTAGGAGCACATTAGTTATATTGATCTGAGTATCTCTGTTCTTACTGGAAAGCCTGAAATGTTGTATGATTACAGGGCCTACTCAACTGTATCACAAAATCAGTGAGGCTACAGTATGTCTCTAATAACATCTGCAGCTGCTTATGCAAAACTATAATTTTCCAATCTTTACAGTGCAGTTTTTTTTTATTTCAATGATAAAAAGCTCATCTTTACCTATGTCCCATGTCAGTGGTTTTTTTTCCATTTCCTTCTTTCCAATGACATACCAAATGCAAGCCATCCAGTGAGCCAGCAATGCAAACATAGACATCAGCAATGTCAGAACAATTGTACTGTGCTGGGAATAACGATCCAATTTCTGAAGTAGACGTAAAAGGCGCAGTAAACGTACAGTCTTGAGAAGGTGAACAATCGATACCTAAACATGCAAGAAAGTGAGATCATGTTATAGATGCATTTCCAAACAGAATAAAACTGGCCCACTTATTTTCAGTTAGGCATATATCATAATTTAGGATGAACATCAACTACATTTATAATTTGATATTGTATTTTTATAAAATGCATCCCTTCTATTTGCTTCTTTTAAACAGTACCAAAACCAATGGAAAATATAAATACAGTATTATTACAATTCTGATTCCATTTGTTCTTGCCCTGTTGTTCTGAATACATATGCAAAGCTAGAATTTGTGTACACTTAGCACAATTTGAAAAAAGACACAGACACTGCCCTCAACATGACATCCTGAATTTTTATACATATATAAAAATTGAAGAATCTTTTGATGGCCTAAAACTACATTAGTCTCCTCTTTCTTTGGAGACTTTCTGTTTTGAAAGGTGCTGGTAAGTGACAGATTAGAGCATATAAAGCCGCATGAGATTTTTTTTCCCACCTGATTTGTGGAATTTTAAGGCAATGATGGTAATCTTATTTCACGGATCATGGTACACTATTCAGTTTTCCTCAATTTGGTGGAAAACAGTGTTGATGATTTTTGCAAATAATGGTCACAGGTATCTCCATGGGGAACATCCCCTGCCATTTAATATAATAAAGCAAAAATGTGAGGGATTGTGGGATGTAACTATGAGGATGTAGGTTGCCCACCTCCTTTTTCATATACTGAAACAGCCTTTCTGCTATTCAATGGACAGGTTATATTATATTATAATCTAAAAGTTACAATAGAAAAGGAAGAGAAGCAAATATAGGGATAGGATGGGATTCTGTATACTTCAGTGAAGTTAATTTAATTTTCATTTTTTTCTGCAGTGGACCAAACTAAAAATACCAACTTATAAAAATAATGATGGCAATTTTGTAAATGACTGTAATAAATCAAGTCTAATTTCTTTTTATTAATTCTCAAAGCCTTTTCTCTGTTTTCATTGTTCTATCTCTTCCTGTAAGGTCTGAAACACATTTAGAAGCACATTTTCACAACCATATATTTGACAAGAAGATATGAAGAGTCAGCATTTGTCTCTCGTGCCTGGCTGGATTTGATATGCTCACAAATACAAGACCTGCTGAACTTCATTTTCTGGTTCATCAAGTTTGATCAGTTAGGTTAAACTTTTCAAGCAAAAATGACGTAAGACAAAAGCAACTAATAGCCATGCAGTTCAGCCACTATAACGTAGTCTACAGGCAAGAACCTATTTCATTAACAACAGGATTTTTAATTTATACAGAGGGACATGAACAAAGGATTAAATAAAAGAATAAATTAGGTAACTGCACAGTTTGTTACATGGATCTTGTAAGAAGACCACAGATCAGAGGTCAATTTTGATATAGAGAAGAAATAGAGCTTTGTAGATAGGTATGTTTTGTCACAAGAAAGACCACTTATGACATGGGTGTATTATCATCCTTCAAATACTATGCATTTGCATCAAATGTTGTAATACAAATAAGTAATGAGTAATTTTGTGCGATAATGTCCCTTATGCTTATTGTTCTTTCTTTTCATGTCATTATGGTTTGGATGCTGCTTGTTGCGTATGGAAGATTTATTTCATGGGAAACATTCAGCCTTCAGTGCAATATTCATTGTCCAAAATGTACTTCAGTAGCCTACTATATGATGTAAATTAATTCTAGTACAGTAGACCTTGCTTACTGACTGCCTCATTCAACAACCATTTGAAGTTAGAAGGATGCTGAAAAAATAAATTTATGACTAGTGTCTGCATTTATCACTTTCACAGCATCCCTCAGTTATTTGTTCGACATTATATTTAGCACACATTGACCTATGTCTGACCTGCTTTTTTTCCCCTTCTCAGAGAATGGAGAGACCAGAGGCAGAGATTACAAGAGAGTAAGCAAGTACACAATGGGGAATACACATTAAAATTGCAGTGGCACTGGCAGTCCTGAATACACTACACAAACAGCCTTCATCCTGCTTTCCCCCCCTTCTTGCAGAATGGAGAGGTTGCTTAAACCAGGAGGATTAGAGAAGAAGAAAAAAATCAAAACAACAACAACAATAACAATCAAACAAACAAGCAATCTCCTTCAACAATCTTTCTTGTGTCTGATTCATTTTTTTCTTCCACCTCACAGAGTGGAGAGATTGGAGAAGAAGGGATTACAAGAGAGTAAGAAGACACACTGTGGAATAAACTGGTTGTTTGAATCATGTGTTCAGTGTTGCCAGCCCTGAACATTGTTTCTGATATGTATTCCCCACTATGTTCTTGCTTATACTCTTGGAATTCCTTCCTCTCCTATGAATGTAACTACAAACATTAATTCCCTTCTTGCTAATTATCCCAGTACCCAATTTACCATTCCAAAGGGTGGGGGAATGGTTGGGAGGAAAACAAAAGCAGAAATTATGAAATTGATTAGTCCTGTCAGTTTTGAGATGGCTACCTTAGTGCCAGTTGAGCATTGGGGAATGGAATAAAGGAAAGTACAATCTCATGATTTTCCACTTAGTGACTGCCTTGCTTAAAAAGAGAACTGCCAGTCCCTATTATGGTCAATAAACCAGGATTTCCTGTAATTAGAACTTGGGTGCATTTTACCTCAACAACTGTGAATTCTAATAAATCAAAGTAAGCATTGTTAGTTTTAAGGATAGGAAAAGGAAAAAGGACATCACAGCTGAAACTAAAATAACCAGATCGGGGATAAGCATCACAGCTTATAACTGAGTACCTTTCAGGATTATAGAAAACCCTGGTCTGATTTAATTTCTATTAACAGGGTGAAGTTACAAACTAAATCATTTTAACTTAACTTATTGTAATCTGATTCTTTAAAAAAGATTAGAACAGATTTAGGCTTTTAAAAGTAGTTTTCATGGGACATAATAATTCTGATTTTATTTTGTTTGGAATAAATCAGTTTCTATTTTCAAAGGAAAAAAATTTTCTGTTGTATTTCCATCTCTTTTGGAATCACCTTAGTGCCATGATTTCCTTTATTTTCTGCTACTTATTGTTAGAACTTTTCTTTCCTTTTTAGGATGAACATGAACACAGCATGAATCATGTCTTGAATTTGATGAATAGGAAACTGATTTAGAAGGGGATGATTTTTAGATGAGCTAGATAGGTAATCTTCTCCAATCAAGGATTGCATTGCAAATAATGTCTCATACTTTTATATCAGCAAAATCAGATAGAACTACATTCTGACCCCAGAAAGTGCAAAAAACAAAACAACAACAACAACAAAAACAACCCTCAGGTATAGCAAGAACCATCACATTCTACAAAGCCAATCACTTTGATTCTATTCCTAATAAGTTGAACATAGATTGGAAGCAACGGTGGGTTGCTCCCGGTTTGACCCAGTTCTTAGAACCGGTAGCAGCGGCGGCGGTAGGCTCCACCCACCTGCCCGGGACGCGCAGAAGTGTCGCGCGCGAGCGCGAACCGGTAGCAATGGGTTTTAGAACCCACTACTGATTGAAAGGTGAGGTTTCTTTTCAGTTCTGATATAACTGTCAGAGAAATGTACCTCCCCTTCAATTCAGTCTTTATCTCAGGAGTTTCTTAGCTTTTTGCCATGGAATCCTTTAGTGTACTATAAACTTAGTGTGAGAGACAGCTTGGGGTAGTGGTTATGGTTAAGTTAGAAATCAAGAGATTGTGAGTTCTAGTCCCACTTTAGGCACAAAACCAGCTGAGTGATTTTGGGCCAGTCACTCCCTTTGAAAAATCTTGCCAAGAAAACCGCAGGGACTTGTCTAGGCAATCTCCAAGAACCAGACATGACTGAATAGAAAAGAAAAAAAGTCTTAATGTACATACCCTAAAATCCCCACACTAAAACGAACACAAATGAACAATAAAAATAATGCAATCAATAGCGTAGCATAGCGTAGCATAATATAGAATAAAAACTTTATTGTCACTTTAAATGTACAATAATCAGCATACATTAAAATGAAATTTTGTTGCATTCAGCTCTCAAAAGATAACCATTATGCATATACCCACAAACACACACATATATGACACAGAGAAATATCACAGTCTAGTTCGAATGAATCAAGAAGGGTAAAAGCAATGAATAGTTTCTCTCTCCCCCACTACCTCCCAATATAAATGCTTTTAAAAGATCCACAAATCTCCTTACAAGGCATATAATATAACAATATGCAATAAAAATAATTTGTTAAATTTGTATGCCACTAACTCTCAATGATTCTGGGCAGCTCTCAACATGAAAAATTTACAATAAAATGAAAGAATAGACTAGAATTTTATAGAAGTCATTAAACGAAGACATGTTCTAAAAAGCTGCTTCCTACACCGTGTGACTTTTCTAACTCTCAATATCCATAAAAATGCAATTGTGTTCTTCAGATAAAAACAGCAGGGGAGAATAATAATGTTGATAATATGACCTCATGGAGCAAGCATCATCTTTAGCTTTCTTTCCACACAGGGGGCTGTTACCCTTTATGCCTGATCCAAACTGTGCAGGAAAATTCTATATTCACAATTGTTGTAGGAAAATGCATCATTGACTCAGGGAGTTTTTGAACTTTTGTGGTGAATAATACTGTCACTTCTGGAAATATCTGATTTGATACAGGCATTGCAAAGTGGTAAAACTCTTCGGCTGGAACCGTACAAAGTGTTTGAAAATTTTGGAGATATATGATTAATCCTTGAAGACTGGTAAAGGGCCTCCATCATTTTATAAAACTTACATGAGGCTTCTTTTTAAAATCAAGAAAAGATCCTAAACCTTATCCTAGTTGTAGGTCTATTTAATTAATTAATGTGGATACTAAGGTAAGATTCTAACTATTTTATTGGCTTGGTGGTGGCAGACATTTTCTTATGTATAATCCACCCTCTCAAGTTTGGGTTTGGACTCTATTGTACTTGAATCTTATCATATAGAAAAGGCATTTGATTTGGTTTGGAATATATTTCCAAAGGAAGTGATAATTATATTTGGTTCTCCAATGGATTTTGTCCATTGATTTGAGATTTATTATTTGCAACGCTGGTCATAACAGATTAAATAATCTCAAACTAGTGTGGCACTTGGCAAATTTGCCTACTATTGACTTTTCTTTTCTTGAATCTTTGCTTTTAACATAAGGCAACCTTTAGACATTATTTTGGTATTACTGATATGACAAGGTATGAATATATATATATATTTTTTACATCCTGGTGAGGTTTAGCAATTTTGGATAAATATTTTGCTTCTCTGTTTAACTTTACATGGGAAATACAGTATTTGGAAAGTATTCTGTTTGTAAAATCATATGGTATAAATCTTGTTTTCCTCCTTCCAACATATTAACACAATTATATAAAGAGTTGAATTGTATTATTCTATGAGTATATTACATACCTATGCTTCATGTTCCCAAAAATATTTTTAATACATGGAAACAAGATTCATGTATCACAGGATCAAGTTCCTGGATCAACATACAGGTGTTTTATTGCTACAAGGGTAGGCAGAGAGAAACCTTCGAGCCTCATTGTGGTGCAAATTGTGTTTTGATACTGAAACATTAATATTTAGGAATAGTGCTTTTTCTGTTGTTGCCTTCACTCTGTGGAAATTTTTCCCCCTGAGGGAAATTGAACTGGTAATGAACAGTTCCCCCTCTCCTGGTCTTCCAAAAAGAAGTTAAAACAAGGCTCTTTGGTTTTTGCATGAGGAACCAAGGGAAGTATGCAGCCGTAGAGTTGGTTAACCCCCCAAAAGCCCTCCCCTTGTCTTTTAACTAATTTCAATAACTCCTTCCTCCTCCTAAATGCTTACTGTTTTATATTTTAAAATTTTATTATATATTTCCCAGAGTTCCTCTTTGAGGGAAATGGATGGTACAGAAATGTAATAAATAAATAAATAAATAAATAAATAAATAAATAAATAAATAAATAAATAAATAAATAAATAAATAAATAAATAAATAAATAAATAAATAAATAAATAAATAAATAAATCTTTGAAAATAAGTAGTAATAAGGAAGTAGTACAGTTACTTTAAATAAATTATTATGTAATTATTAATTATTATTTGGAGGATTTTTCCCAACTTTAAATTTGTGTTTCTAGTGACAGTATTTCAAATTAAGCATGTTTTAATAGCTCAATATAGGTCAGAGGTGTTAGTGGCTTTTGAAACACTGGAATGGTTTCTTATTTGATAGAAATCTTGACAAAATTTTGTCCCACAATAATCTTTATCAAAAATTATAGAATATTTTTAAAATATGACATGGATATATCCAATCTATATATATAAAAAAAGATGTATGTATGTATATTTGTTCCAGCATAACTCTAGATCCAGCAATTTCAACCAAACTTGGTACACAGATGACTTACCCCTGGAAACAAATACTGGGGGGGGGGGGGGAGACACCCCTGGTTTGTGTGGGGGGGGGGGGAGACACCCCTGGTTTGTCTGTGTGTGTGTGTGTGTGTGTGTGTGTGTGTGTGTGTATGTCTGTGTGTGTGTATTCCAGCATAACTCTGGAATGTCTGGGCTGTTAAGGAGAGCGAGTGTGGCATCCTAGAGTGGCAATTGTTTGTGATGTCAGTTCCTTCGCAGCTTCCTCTGGAAAGCCAGCTGTGATGTTTGCCCTCCAGTGGACCAATGGGGAATCGCCTGATGGATTTGAGGCAAAGTGCCATGATCATAGACAGGGCGGGAAACAGGAGCGCATGGGAGGGGGAAGGGATGATGGGCATGGGAGTAGGGGGTGTATTCCAGCATAACTCTGGAATGTCTGGGCTGTTAAGGAGAGCGAGTGTGGCATCCTAGAGTGGCAATTGTTTGTGATGTCAGTTCCTTCGCAGCTTCCTCTGGAAAGCCAGCTGTGATGTTTGCCCTCCAGTGGACCAATGGGGAATCGCCTGATGGATTTGAGGCAAAGTGCCATGATCATAGACAGGGCGGGAAACAGGAGCGCATGGGAGGGGGAAGGGATGATGGGCATGGGAGTAGGGGGAAGAAAGGCCCTTCCCAATGGCTCCCTGTCAGAGGCAGATGGCGCCCCCTGGTGGATTTGGGGCAAAGTGCCAGGATCATAGAAAGGGCGAGAAAGAGGAGTGCATGGGAGGGGGAAGGGAGAGGGCAGGGATGCTGGGCATGGGAGTAGGGGGAAGAAAGGCCCCTCCCAATGGCTCCCTGTCAGACAAATGCTTCGATGGTGCTCCCTGGTGGATTTGGGGCAAAGTGCCAGGATCGTAGAAAGGGCGGGAAAGAGGAGCGCATGGGAGGGGGAAGGGAGAGGGCAGGGATGATGGGCATGGGAGTAGGGGGAAGAAAGGCCCCTCCCAATGGCTCCCTGTCAGACAAAGGCTACGACGTCTATAAATACCCGGCCAATACTGGGTTATCAGCTAGTAAGAACTAAAAATGGAATCTGATTATGTCCAGTCAATAGCTGCGAATCCTTAAAAGTACTAAAATGGAATCAGCAGATTTGTGATTAAAATTGATTAATCAAAAATTGTATTTAGAGGGTATTGGACTCCAAAAATGTACTGAAAACGATGAGCATCAGATTATCCCTGCTGGAGATACAAAAACATTGAGAGTTCATTGATCCATATTATACAGTTCTATGGACATTAAAATACTGGAATATTATTTTAATATACATAAGTAAATTCATAGAAAAATCTACAGATGCTATTTATGAAATGTTAAATTATATACTCAAAGTCTCAAATCAGATCATCCATGAGGAATTATGATTGCACCAGGCATTGGGGATGGCCAAAAGAATTAAATTGATCAGGTCAAATCTTTATTATGATAAAAAAAACCAGCATAAAAATATACTGAGAAATCAGGAGTAAATTTATTTTAGACATTAAACCTTGGCTTTTGGAAATATGTAATTTATCCATTCTTGAAAAGGCAATTTTACTTAATCAAGTAGTTAAGGTGCTAGCCTAGAAATGAGGATACTGTAAGTTCTAGTCCTGTTTTAGGAATGAAAGTTTTTTGAGTGACTTTAGCCAATACTCAGTCAAATTAAATAAAGATTATTTTTTAACTGAGCTTAACTCCTGGTGATTACATGGAAACATTCATAGAATTTTCTTGGCATTTACACAGAAATATTTTATCATTACCTTCTTCCAAGATCTGTCTCTCCCCTCCTCCCACTTTGTCAGTATATCAATCTAGTTAAATCGTGGAATTACTCTCCCAATTACTCTCCCAATATTACAAGTAATATTGAACATTACTTAACATTTTCAGATCCCTTGAGGTTGGCTAGATTTTGCCACCTCGCTGAGCCATAAGGGGAAAAAAAGGAATGTATAACTTCAGTAAAAAAATTATGTACACACACACACACACAGAGAGAGAGAGAGAGAGAGAGAGAGGGAGAGAGAGAGAGAGAGAGAGAGAGAGAGAGAGAGAGAGAGAGAGAGAAAAATTAAGACATGAGCG
>QLTV01003975.1:1091887-1114547 GCA_003457575.1 Thermophis baileyi
AGTTCCAGGTTGTTCCGGGCGCACCACAAGGCTAGTTGTTCAACCTCCCGTCTGTATGCGGATTCATCATTGTCTCAAATGAGGCCGATCACTGTTGTGTCATCTGCGAACTTCAGTAGTTTAACAGATGGATGGTTAGAGATGCAGTCATTGGTATATAGAGAGAAGAGAAGTGGAGAGAGCACACAGCCTTGGGGGGGCCCTGTGCTAATTGTACAGGTATCTGATGTGATTCTGCTTAACTTCACCTGCTGCTTCCTGTTTGTTAGGAAGCTTATGATCCACTTACAAGTGTGTTCAGGTACCGCTAGCTGGTACAGCTTAGTTAGAAGNTCATTGGTATAGAGAGAGACGTGGAGAGAGCACACATCCTTGTGGGCCCCCTGTGCTAATTGTACAGGTATCTGATGTGATTCTGCTTATCTTCACCTGCTGCTTCCTGTTTGTTAGTAAGCTTATGATCCACTTACAAGTGTGTTCATGTACTGCTAGCTGGTACAGCTTAGTTAGAAGAGTGTCTGGAATGATGGTATTGAATGCTGAACTAAAGTCTACAAAGAGGACCCTTGCGTAGGTCTTTGAAGATTCAAGATGTTGTAGGATGTAGTGCAGAGCCATATTAACTTTATTCTAATTCATAAGGACAGTTTCAACTTGCGCCATGCCATGATGTCATTCATGTTGGAGAGAAACACGAAGATGTAAAAATTCAAGTGCCCAGTTAGAATATTAAAGAAAAACAAAAACAAAACCTGTGTCTAGCAGTTAGATTGTCAGTAAAGACAAGACGTAGATAAGAGAGCAACAACAAATACTACTGGGAAGGAGAAGTGTACAGGTAACAATCATTCAAAGTTATAATGGCCAGAGAAAGGGCTTGTAAAACATTTCTGGTCACTCTATATATTTTTCTTTATATGAACCTCCAATTTGAGTTCCATCTCTAAAACAAACCTTATGGATTAAGGCAAAAATGAAAAGCAATTATTACATTTCACAGCTTCTTTGTTACTGAAGTTTAGAACATTCAGATAGGTGTCCCAAATATGCTTTTTCAAGAGGCAACATGACTTTCTGGTTTTTCTTTGAAGACATTTCGCTTCTCATCCAAGAAGCTTCTTCAGCTCTGACTGGATGGTGGGGAATGGAAGGATTTATACTTCTTGCAGACAACTGGTCATCTGCATTCTTTTAGCAAGTTGTTAAAGTCACCTGGAGGTTTATCTGTGTCTTCAGGGTCACCTGAGTGGTGCAAATGGTTGTGGAGCCTTCTTGGAACTGTTGAAAGGACTGTGTTGTAGACTGGAGCTAGATGATGTCGTATCCCTCCCCCTCTGTTGAGAGAGGACTGTTCAGTTTTGACATAGATGGCCTCTTTGACCTCTCTTTCAAACCAGCAGTCGTCTCTGTTCAAAATGTGGACTTTGCTGTCTTCCAAAGAGTGGCCTTTGTCTTTTAAATACAGATGGACTGAATCTAGTCCTGATGGGTTTGTTCTCCTATGTTGTGCCATGCATTTATGAAGTGGTTGTTTCCCCAATGTACAGATCTGCACATGCTCACTGCATTGTACTACATTGTACTGCATATATCACATTGCTCAGTTTGTGATTGGGTGTTTTATCCTTGGGGTAGACAACCTTCTGCTTTAGTGTATTCTTGGGTTTAAAGTGTGCATGTATGTTGCGTTGGCTGAAGATCTTCCTGAGCTTTTCTGATATTCCTGCAATGGATGGAATGACAACGTTACTTCATTTATTGTTCTCTTCGTTGTCTGTTGTGGAAGAGTTCCTGTAGGGTCTTTGTTGAGATTTGATGAAGGCCAACTTGGGATAGCCACACCTTCTGAGGGCTTCCTTGATGTGTTTTAGTTCTTTGTCTCTCCCATCTTTGCTGGTAGGTAGCCCTTCAGCTCAGTGGTGTAGGGTTCTGATGACTTCCATTTTGTGCTCCAGTGGTTGGTGAGAATCGAAATGTAAATATTGATCTGTGTGTGTGTGTGGGGGGGGTGTTTCTGTAAACTTCAATGTTAAGGCTTCTGTCTTCCTTAATGTGTATTGCACAGTCCAGGAAAGTTAGATTATTTTCCTTAATGTGAATTTGATGTATCTGTCCACAGAGTTGGTATGTTTGGTGAATGCTTCCAATTCCTATGTTTTGATCTTGACCCAAGTATCATCCACATAACTATACCACTGAGTGAGTAAAATTCCTGTGAAGGAGTCTAGGGCTTTGGTTTCTACCTCTTCCATGTAGAGATTGGCCACAATGGGGGACACAGGTAAACCCATGGCTCAGCCATGTTTTTGCCTGTAGAAACCTTAATTGTATTTAAAATAGGTAGTGGTCAGACAGAGGTCCAGCATGATATGACATCATCTAAATGACTGGCTTAAAAGATTCACTAAAAGAATGCAAATAATGTCTGCAAGGAGTATAAATTCTTTGATTCCCCACCATCCAATCAGAGCCGAAGAAGCTTCTTGGATGAGAAGCGAAACATCTTCAAAGAAAAACCAGAAAGTCCAATTGCCTCTTGAAAAAGCATCTTTGGGACAACCATGACCTGGATGATGAGAATCTCCATAGACATTCAGATCGGTGTTGAATAATTAATCATTATCAAGAAAGTATTTTTATTTCAGAATAAAGCAAATGTGACTTACACTTATTTGGTAATAGCAGTTTTAGTAGTATAGAAGTACAGTAGTAGTAGTATTTATTTATTTATTCGGTCAATGATCAGCAAATAACAATAACAGAGTGAAACAAATTGATACAGCATATACTAAAAAAGACATCATATATAGGTATTAAATTTATACTTCTATTACTTTATTAATACATTAATTAACTAAATAATGATACATTTAACAATTAAAAAATAATATAAATATCCCTAGCAATGTATAATTGATAGAATAACTATCTCAAAGTAATATTCAGGGTAAAAGTAAGAACTTTCTAAAACAATACTTCTTTAATGATTTTTGTCTTATTTTCATTGCAACAACACAAAATTTGCAAAGATAATAGATTTTAAATCCTGGAGAATATAATTCATATAAAATTTGCCTAATCTGCCTGGTATTTATCCGCTAGAGGTAAAATATAAATATAAATTATGTCTCTACAAAATTTGCAATATAATATGTGCAAGTTGGTTTCAACTTCCTTATTGCCACACAGACAGATGTACTCCACTATGCAGATTTTATTATACGTGCCTTGGATGGAAGAACATTGCATCTGACTTTTAAAAAATGCTATTTTAAACTTAGATAATATTAGGTTTTGAAGATAACAAACTAGTTCTCATGTATTCCTATTTATCTGCATTCTGTCATGTTGGAACAGCCTGTTGACTTACATCTGAAATTCTATATTTATTATTCTTTGGATAATTAATTGTTTGGCTTGATCATAGCCTACTGATATACTGATATTAAAAATAATATAGAAAGAGCCCATATGAAGTTAACCTATGCTGCATTGTCTGTTTCCAGGAGAAATTTATTAAAACGAAGGGGGTCAGTCCAATTGGAAAGAGTTGTAATGAAGTCAGTATACAGTATTATTGCTATTTCCCAGTCTCAGACCTGTGGGCATTTGGAATTCCATTGGGAGCAGCTAAAAATGACTGTAAAAATTTTGTTTGCCCAGTTTCTAGCAATTTCTTCTTCATATAAATACCTGTTTGTGCCTCATAATGAATTTGAGCCAATGTTTTAAAGCTACTGTCTCCACCAGTATAAAAAAAATAGTTGAATAGCATTTATCCACCTAAAGGCTAATTGCACCACCTGATTCTAACCAGCATTCCACATGCTTCTTGAGTTACTAACTCCAATTATTTAAATTTTTGAACCTGTGGTAGAATTTCCATATACCCATATTAGCACAGCATAAACTCCCAATGCTTCTTTATATGACAATGCCATTAAAAATTTCCAAACACCTGTTGGATTGAAAAGCGTAGTTGCAGCAACATTAAGGTAGCAAAACCATTGGCTCTCAGGTTTTGATAAACTGAAAAATCTGATTTTTGCTAAGAAAGATATTCAACATTTCTGTAGAGGGGCTATTTGATAAAAGTTTAATAGATATAGAATAACCATCTTCAAAATAATATTCTAACATTATAGTGAAGTTATATTCAGAATAGGAAATCTGAAAAAGTTAAAACAGTTAAAATATTGTAAAATAGGAAACAGTTTGCTAATTTATATTATTTATGCATCCCATAGTTAGGTTTATAGTCATTGCTTTTTGCTACAGTACTGATAAATCCAAGCTACAATATGTTAACTATCAAATAAAAGTTTAAATCATGACAGGTATCTCAATATTTTCATATCCTACAAGATAAGAACCATATATTGCCCTTAAGCTAATCATACGGTACAATTCTGGCGGATGTCAAATTCCAAAGATAAAAGGGATTTTGCAAGAAATTGGAGTTGCTGGTATTATTTCTCTTAAATCCAAACACTGCATGTTCTTATTTTTTGCTTTAATATTATTTCTTGCTTCAATTGATGCCAGGTACTCTCAGTCAAAAACAGGTTTCTGTCATTTTCAAATTTTTAGGTAGATCATTGGAGTCCAGTTTATCATTTTCAATTTGTCCAGTTTTGCATCAGCTGTGTTTTTCATACTTCTCAAAAGAAATTCACATATGATCATTTATCCTTATATACTTATGCATTCCTAATATGGATATTTTCCAAGTAATTTCACTGGTCCATAATTTTTATCAATCTTTACATTTTTCCAAGTAAGAGCCAGGTTTGGACTAATGGTTAAGGTTAGAAGGTTAGAGGTTAGAAAACAGGAAATTGTGAGTTCTAGTCTCATTTAGGCATGAAAGCCAGCTGGATGACTTTGGGCCAGTCATACATTCTCAACCTACAATGTCAGGTCAGTGGGTCAATTCCTGTCATAACAATGGATATACATTTAGTTGATTAAAAAAAAAAAAGGTAAAGCCTGCACTTGCAGGAAAAATGCTATGAAGAAAATTCACATTTTTGATTGTTTTCCTCAGTTATCAGCATTCATTCAATTTATTATTTGGAAAGGACATCACAAAGTGAACAACGTATAAATGAGTTTTGGTTCACATATGGCTGTCCTTGGAAACACCTCAGTTAATAATGTGTCTTCATTAAAATGCAGCAGTTCACATTTTGACTAGTTTATCTAGAATGGAATCTTGTCCGCTGTGATTAGTAGTGGTGAAAGATAAGAACCATGGATTATTATTTTTGGGGGGTATCTATATGAAAAGCTAATAAAACAATTAAAGGTGATAGTTGATATCCAGCTAAATATCTTTAACCATAGACTTGGCCAAGATAGAGTGGAAGATCCTTGCTTGGTATTTGGATGCTGTGAGGACCTGGGATAAAACAGGCACATGCTGAATCCTAGCAAGATAGAGTGGCTAATTGTTCTGGCTTCATGTTATTTTGGACTGGAGTTGCTCTCCCCCTGAAGGAGAAAAATAGGGGACTTAAAGCTTCTGAACTACAGGCAGATGACATAACCAAGGCACCTTTTCTCCAGCTTTGGTTGGTGCACCAGGTATGGATTTTTTGGGGAGGTGGGGGGGGCAATAGGATACTCCAATTCATGCTCTTATCACCTCACAGAATCTATTTCTTGGTGCGTGAAAACTATTTCATCACAGTAACACTTATACTGTAGTCCTTGTAGCCAATGTATTTCCAGATAAATTTAAAGGCCTTCGGAGTTGAGTCCTTGTTATCTGCAGGACCATCTTTTTAAAGCAGAGTCTATCCATCTATGCATGTTCAGATTCCTCTCACAAAGAATGTCAGTATGGTGGGAATTCAGAGGTGGAAATTTTTGATGGCCTTCCTGGCTCTCTGAAACAGCATGCCACAAAATATTCTGATGACTCCCCTTATGTTAATCATTAGTAAGGCAGCTAAGACTGGCTTTTTTAGTTACATTTTGCTTGATGAAGTGCTATTCTATGTATTAAGGATGTTTTTAATGTTATGCCTGCTTTTAAGGTGTTTTTTTAAAAATGGTTATTTCATGATTACATTTTATTATTATTATTGAGATTCATTGACTGAGTGGAATATACTGTAACTTTCAAAAATAAACAAATACTTGTTTTCTTGCAAATGACAATTTAAGTAATGAATTGACAGGCCCTGGTAATCACATTTGCAATTACGCATAATTAGGGGCACTGACATTTCCAACTCTTCACTAAGGTTTCACTTTGACTGGCCACCGACATGCTTTGATAAAATAATGGTAATTATTTTCACATTAACTTTTTAAATTGATTTACTTTATTTTTAGTCAGTTTGGAATTGAGGGTGAGACAGCAGCACTCGGAAGGAAGGAAGGAAGGAAGGAAGGAAATTTGACAAAACACAAATCAGTTTGCAGAAAATTACTACACTTTCACTGGATGTGGTTAAAGTGATTGCATAGGCAGCTAAGCAGAAGAGAGATGGGCAGATTCAGCTTCTGTGCCCAGAGGTGTGCAAATATCATCCTTGAATGTGCACACACAGCATCTGATGCTAATATGGTTTTTGACAAGCATGTCAGGTTTTATAATTGCTTTTTCTCAGGCCCAGTGCCTGATTTGCTTATAAATATACATAAGATAGAAGTTCCTTTTTGTGACCATCTATTATGTCAGCAGAGTATTGCCACTGAAGAGCTTCTGATGCAAAGCAGTCAAAGATTTGGAACATTTCTCTTGGGCTTATTGTTCTTTACTACTTTTCGCGCCACCACCATCATTTGCATCCCATCAGTAATAACAGAATGTTTTAAAAAAAATTCAACAAAAGCTTTCTCCTCTACATTTTTTACTATAAATGAATAGCCATTATTCTACAAATTCACATTTACAAATGATTAATTAGACTTGAGCTTCTGAATATCTCAAAACTGACACATATATTTAATTGGTCTCATTGCTGTTCTTATGTTTGGATGGAGGGGAAGGGCATTCTTTTAGGCACTGAGGCATGGCGAGATTTTGATATATTTTCCATAGATCTTTTCTTCAGTTTTTCAGTTGATCTACATTTTTGCAGTCTACTTTGAAATAAAATCAGGACAATATTAAAACTTGCTTTATTAATTGGATTTGTATTTTATTTATATGAAGTTATATAAATTCATTTCATTATATTAATTTCATTTCATTATTTAAACATCCTATAAGCAAAAGAAAGAAAGAAAGAAAGAAAGAAAGAAAGAAAGAAAGAAAGAAAGAAAGAAAGAAAGAAAGAAAGAAAGAGAAAACGGTTTTAAACACATACCATTTTCAAGCACGTTTCTCAAGACCAGCAAATTGAACATTAGCCACTTAATATTTCCATAACATAATCTGTAAGCTTTTTATGATTTTCATACACTATTATGGATTTAGAAATACAGACCTTCCTTGATCTATACTGACACAGTCCCCTTTGTATTTGGTGTTATAGTGTCTACCTATCATTGTATTTGAACAAACACAAATTGAGGAGGGCCACATTTTATTCACAGTTTCTTCCAGAAAATATATGCATGGGATTCTCAGTGATGCATACCAGCATAATTCACAGTACTGTTAACAGTTCCTGCTATTTAGTAACCTTGGAGGTGAACCTGAACCATTCAAGCCTAATGTAACAATTGGATCCCTCAAATAATTCCACTGATGCAGAATAAATACCGAAGCCTTTTTAATGTGCTTTATCACTAATAATTTTTGTGTTCCTGTAAAGGCACCTTGCTGTGTGTTTTAGCCATGGACTTATTCATAGTTGTAGCATCAACATCACATCAAACAATGACTGATCTCTTGTACCTAGTTGATGAGATCCCAGCTATGCTGTACCGGCTGGCTGACTGCCTGTTCTTGCAGTTAGTTCTCCCATCCCCCATCCCAACCCCCAAATTCAACAATTATCCTTCCAAGAGTCTTTCTTGTAGTTGCTGCTGCTGCTGTTGAAAATTAGAAGAACAAATCCTGGCACTGAGCAGCTACACTTGCAAAAATATTTTTCCTCCTGTGATCTTTGGCAGGAGCGATAACAAACAGGGCCAATGTTACCATCTCAGCACAAGCACATTGGAGCTCATTAGATTGGCAATCACATCCTCTCTTTTCATTTGTTTGTTTACTTAGTTAAAACAAAAGATGCTAATTATATTATGTTTGCTTTAAACAATATGCTATACTTCCTACAAGAGAATGATGCTTCTTCCCTAATATATTTCTTACAAGGCCAGTACAGAACAAATTTTATTATATTCCTTTAGTCATGATAATGGACTGATTTAGATGAATTTAAAACTGAAAATTCTACGACTTCAGGCCACTTATGATGAGTTTGAAAGACAGGTATGTCCAGGCCCTAAAATTACACCACACCACTGCCTGCTGTCATAGTCGTCTTCAACCTAGTGTTCTTCAGATGTGTTAGACTACAATTCCCATGCTGAATAGAAATTATGAAAGTTGTGATTAACAGTTTTGGATTTTTGGAAGTGTTATTAGCTCAATTCACTCATTGCTGCACTGGTTTGTTACCATCCTAGAATGGAATGTTTGCAAATGGCTCCATCCTCTGTAAAGTTCTGCATGACTCTGTCCAAATTGATAACAAAACCTTTTCTTTATTACAATTTCATGCAAGCCTATACTGCTAACTCATTAATCAGATAATTGACTTGTGAAAGTTCTCTATATTTGTCCAGGACACGATCCTGATGAGAAAGCTATTCCAATCCTGAAGTGTTTCCATCTCCAAGAAAGGAACCTCTTTAATTTCTTCAAGTTGAACTTACTAATAGCTCTGACCAGCAACAAACTCATTCGGTCCATGTCATGACATATTTATATGAGGGTGAAGGTTCGGTCTCCTAGCTGTGGGTTGGTTTCCGAACATTTCATTACAAGGCTAGGTAAAATCTTCAGCGGAGTTTAGGAGGTGTCAGTGTGTGTTCTTCTGTTTATCTTCTGTTCTTCTGCTTTAGGTGTGGGTGTGTCAAATGAGGTTCTTGTGATGGGTTTTGTGATGGGTCAGGTGTGACTCATCAGTGAGTCTTGTGATGGGTCTTGTGATAAGGAGATTACATCAGGTTAGAGTCATTGGGAGGTGAACTGCTGGTGGGTGGGTTGCATGGGTTGATTGAGGGTCAGTGCTGTCTCCTGTTGGCTGTGTGGTTGGTTTGGATTCTGAGGGGTTTGTAGGCTGGTTGTAGATCAATGTGTCTGTTGATGGAATTGCTTGTGGAGTGCCAGGCTTCCATGAACTCACAAGTGTGGCAGGTGGTAGCATGGCCGATTATTTTTGTGTTGCTTCAATCAAACTAGTGCTGTTTGGTGTCGGTGTGAGTGGAGATAAAGGATTTGGGATCATGATATTTGACTGTCAGCTGGTGTTTGTGGATCCTGGTTTTTAATTGATGTGATGTTTGTCTCACATAGAAGTAGTTGAAATGATTGCAGTTGATTTTGTAGATTACATTATTTCTTTCAACCCTCTGTATTTAGTCTTTGGTTCTGGATAGTTTCAGGTAGAGTGTGGCTGTGGATTTGAGGGCTGTTGTTATTCCTAGGGGTTAGAGGATTCTGGCTGTCATTTCCGACACCCCTTTTGTGCATGGTAGGATTAGTTTTTGTGTGGTGGTTTGCTGTGTGGTGTGGTTTGGGTGCTGTGTGTCGGCATATGAAGTTTTTTGGATAGCTGTTACAGAGAAAGATGTCAAGCAGCCGTTTCTCTTCCACTTTTCTTAGACCCATCACATCTGATGACGCATACCTGACCCATCACAAGAACCTCACTTGACACACCCATACCTGAAGCCCTTATACACAGAAGAATACTGACACCGACATCCCTTAAACTCCGCTGAAGATGTTACCTAGCCTGATAACGAAACATTCGGAAACCAATCCACAAGCTCAGAGAATAAACCTTCACCCTCATCCTATACCTGAGCTACAGATATTCACCACTATTGCAAACATATTTATATGTATGAGATCTTCTCCCCATCTAGAAGACTGACTTTGTCTTCTAGAGCTATTCAACCACTGCTGAGCTAAAGCACAGCATTCAGTGATATAATTTTTTGAGTCATTGGTGGCAAAATAGCCAAACTCTGCATATGAGATAAATGAAACACTAACTGATCGCCATATGCAGGAAGATAAGATGGGAGGATTCTGGGTTGCTCTCAATCTAAATGCAGGTGAGAATAGCTGCTTTAAATTCTTCTTGATATTAAAAGAAACCAAAAGAAAAATAAACAATTTGATGACTTTTGTCTGAAATGGTATAGGCTTTCCAGCTTGAGCAGGGTATTGGACTAGAAGACCTTTAAGGTACCTTCCAACTCTGTTATTCTGTTAAATATTTCTTGATTTTTTTAAAAAAAATGTTAGCATGTTAAAAACCTTTTGCTCTATCCTATTCTAGGAACTTGTCAGATTGAAAACCTTTAAAATGTGATTTCCCATCTGTAAACTGAAACTGCACAACTATCAATATTCTATACTCTTTTTGTAGCATCTGTAGGCCCAGTATAACTTAGGTAACATTCACCTAAATGTTGTTAAATAGTCAATTGCATAACATCTATTACATCTATTATTATTGGAAGGATGGAAGGCTGAGTCAATCTTGAGTCAGTGAGAATCGAACTGCCAAACTACAGGCAGCCAGCAGTCATTAGAATTAGCCTGCAATACTGCATTTTAACCACTGTGCCACCACAAATCATAAATACAATGTTCCATACTTTTGTAACTATGGAAAACTATAGTATGAGACAACTATTGATTGTGTTGTAGGTTTATATTATTTATGAATGAATGAATCTTATTCTGAAATAAGATTCTTCTATGTGTAATATTGTGTGAAAACTATTATTAGCCTTATTTATCTTTTTTCACTAAGTTTCTGAACATATTTAAATCCATTTAACGAACATAAATATGCAGCTACTGTTAATTGGAAATTTATGTGAGACAAATTATCTATCTAAACCAAGCTTTTCTACCAAATTCTTGGGAGACTTACTGCTGTTACTACTATAAAGGTACAAGTACAGTCAGGGGTGGGTTCTAACTTACCTCGCTGCCGGTTTGCTTCCTCCCATGCCTCAGGGGCGCGCCTCGGGGGCGCGCCTCGGGGGCGCACCTCGGGGGCGCGCCTCGGGTGTGTGTGCGTGCATGCGCAGTAAAAAAAAATTAAAATTTTTTTTAAAAGCCAAAAACAAGATGGCAATGCATGCGCAGAAGAAACTCGGCTTCTGCGCATGCGCAGAAGAAAAAAAAATTCAAAAAAATTCAAAAAAAAGATGGCGCCGCCCACAGATCGGCACCGACCGAACCGGATCAGTGACGTCATCGTGATGTCACCAGCGGGTCGCTACCGGTTCGGGCGAACTGGTCCAAACCGGGAGGAACCCACCTCTGAGTACAGTACTTTCAGGTTATATAAACACATAGAGAAAAGGGACAGGATTGGTCTCATTCAACTTTCAAAGTATATTCACCATGAGATTTGACTCTAGTCTTTTCCATCCAAGATTTCTATATGGTTTCAATCTCAGTGTCTATTAATATAGTATCTACCAGAGTATGCAGTACCAATCCATAGATTACATATCTCTTCCAAGACAATTTTTAAACTCATAGCCATCTCATAATGGCTGGAATACCTTTATTGATAATCCTATAACCTCTAATAATTCCCTGTACTAATGGCAAATCCATTACACATTTCAGTTCTTCATTCTCCTTTCAGGACTAATATAGGAATCTGAATGGAATGCCAATATTTAGAACACAAGTAATCTTGAAACTTTTCTACAATACACAAAAGACAACTTATGAAATTAAAGTTTTACAGAAAGAAAAGGATTTGTGTCCTCCCAACATAAAACTGAAACTCACAGGAACAAATAAATGCTGACTTCAGCGAAAACCATTTAAAAACCATTTTAGACTACGATAACATACTCTATGTGGGCTGCTTTCAGAAACTTAAACTTCTGCAAAATGCAGCTGTGCAGGTAGGTCTAGGATAACTCACTACAATGAACTTGCCGCTGGATAATTTGCTGCATAACTCTTGTATATCTGGATTGACTTCCTTTATTTTATTATTATTGGACATGGTTCCATTGAAATTAATTTAACTTTTGTACTTGTTGAATTGTCCTACAGCAAGTTGTCCTGCAGCAAGTTGGTCGCAGTGAGTTGGCCGTGGCGAGTTGCCCCATTCTGGTGCAGGTATTAAATGGTGCCAAATATATATACCTGCGATACCACTTCTGCATGAGTTGCATTGATTACCAGTGTGTTTCTGGGTGCCATTCAAGGTTATTACCTTTAAAGCCCTAAAAGATTTAGGACCAGTTTTTAAGAGGAATCACCTTTTTCTAAGAGTCTCTACTCATCCAACCAAATCTAGTGGAATGGGCATGCTGCAGATCTAGGTGCAGAGTCATTGCTAAAGATTTGTATCAAATTTCAGACACTATCATGAAATTCTCACTTCACCACAATTAAACTTCCCTCCCCTCAGATCTATATGTGAATTGATATGAAGAGCTATCCCAAACATGGTACAGTATTTTGAACAATCACTTTTTGATAGTTTAGTGGGAAATAGGGATAGCAATTGTGTAAGTGAAAAAAGGAACAATATATTTTTAAAAGTAGACTTTTAGAAAAATCTTTTGATCTATTTAGGATCTGATACCAGATTTTGTAACAGAAAACAAAAAATCAAAGAATAATTGTAATCATGGCAGAAAGCAAAACTCAGCAATTTCCCTTTCTAGAACTGGCATATACAGCTACCTCATGAGTACTGCAAAAATAAAATGCTTGTGGCTACCAAGCAGTGCCCTATATGGATTCTGCTTATCTTACTCTGCTCCAGTAAGGAAATTTAACAAGTCTTGCATTAAATTGTACTCCTGCAGGTTCTCTTTTGGCCTGCCTGGTTAGTTCACTTTTGCTCATCCCAAGAATCCCTTCTGATAACTTTGCCCTAGAGGGAAAGCATAACATTATTTAAGTTGGGTCAGGCAAAAGACACATACAAGGGTTGCAAAAATAATCTCTCCAATCATATGTTTTAATAGCAAATATGGCTCAGTATATAAATAAATGTGATGTAATGTAATGGAGGGATATGTGTGAAAATGAAAAATAAAATTATCTGAATTGGTAGTGAGCAGGCTATCTTTATTTTCTAAAGAGCAGGAATTACAAGTTATTAAAATGATTCTTACTGAAGCCAAAATGGCATCTCTGGTGGTAAAAATGAAAACAAAAACTCAAAAATCTCATTATATTTGATAGATTTTTCTTCTAACAATTAAGGTTCTTTTGGAATAGAGACAAAATTATTTGTCAATATACAATGCACATTAGATCCACATCTGATCTGTTTTATTTTGCCTAATAGTATGGGTAGGCATACTAGAAAATAATCTTCATCCACAATCAAAATCCATTAAACTGAAGAGAACTTATGCTTAAATGCAGATACATAACTTTTAATCACATTGCAATGCTTACCCATACAGAATTTTGTTAGAAAATCTACAGTTATTTCCAGAACTAGTAATTGTAATGTCAGAAAGAATGAAATACCTTACCTATGATAAACAGTATCTCCACTGCAATGTCACTGACTGTTGTGCTTCGAGTTGTAGATAGATCATCATTGCCAATAAAACAAACATTGTAAGGTACAGTTACAGCAACATAAAACGTTGCTAGTAATATAAGCCAGTCCCAGCCAGCTTTAAAAGTGCTAAAATGCAAAAGTATGAATTTGGACTTTTTTGCATCTGAAACTTTATATTCCGGAAATGCTGGTTTATCTACAAAAACATTCTGAAAAAAGAAAGAGAGAAAAAGGTAATTCAGACCAATTTGAGGTGCTTTGGCTGACTATTTATAAGAATAATTTTAGCAACCTTAAGTTGTTTTGAAAGCTTTTGTATCCATTGTCTACATTTTGGATATGTTTGTCCTGATATTCATTCAATCCTCCTTTCATGGTTTCTTTTGCAAGTAACATAAATTCTGAGATGAATTTGTGCAGCTTTCCTCTTAATAAAATTAAGGATTTAATTGGGTTTAGAATTGAACAAGAAATACTTTTCATAGCTAAAGTACAATTGTATATCACGACAGAACCTATGATTTTATGAAATAACTACATAGTGAAAATGGGGTGGGGGAGAGACAATAATTTTTAATAGGAAAGATAAGTTGCTTATATTTGCATGGTTCCTGAAACCTGTATTTTATTTGGAACACAGCTATTCTCATTCAACAAAGGGGATGCTTGAAATCTGCATCTCTTAGAAGCTTGTTCAAATGTTATAACTGGCAAAACACTAGCAGGCTACTGTATGTATTACTTTTGGAGCCCTCTCTCACCACAGATTCAATGAGATAATAAATTTAACCTCTGCTCTTTGCCTTGCATCTTATTACTGCAAATTCCTCCTTCCATAATTCCAATTCCAGTTTCTTCTTTCACTTTGCTCATAATTTCCCCTAGGCAAGAGTCACCATCTTTCTAGAAATGTGCTAACTTTGCACCCCATCTTTGCTTCCCCCAACTTTGGAACACTTTTGCATCAACTCGGTAATTCTGCTAATTCTGCTTGGAGAGAAGGAAAGGATACTCTCTAGCATTCATTTATTGTCTGATGGCTTCCTAGAATTATAATCTACATGCTGTATTAATATATTGTACCAAAATTTGTATTCTCAAGAGAATGAAAGAAAATATGAAAAGAAGCAATTATCATACAATGGCAGAGAAACTCAAAAGAACAATTGTTACAGTGAAAGTTCTAAATCGAATGATATATTGGTATTTCAAGTCTGGATACATCCATCTGTGAAAACCTATTACAAACAGTCCTTTTAAACCAAACAGTCATTTCATGTTATACCCAGATATATACAATGGAGCTCTTGAAACCAGATTTCATTGATTTCCTTCAATCTTCTCTTAGAATGACTAAATCTGTCTGTTTTTAGAAGTAGCATTTTAGAACTCTGTTAGAGTATGTATTAGGTTCAAACATAATCTCACTAGGATAACACTTTTAAATCTCATTAAATTTCAATGCAAAATTTAAGTAAATATTTATATTTTATTCCTCATATGATTATTTTAATTAATGTCTGATTTTTATTACTTAATATACTATTCATATTTGCATAATTAAATTACAATTCAGAAATCAGAAAAACATTATTTAAAACTCACTCCTAATATATTATACACAATTCTTGGGGGCAGGGAGAAATAGTTTCTGTTAGGATAAATTCAGTCCCAACAAGTATCATCTTATGCATCTTCTACTCAGTGGGATCTTCTATAACTTATCCAGCAGTATTAATCAAAGTCTTCCTTACAAGTAATATATAATCACTCCATGTGGATTAAACTAGGATGTAGTCTAATCCCATTTTTTAAATCTTTAAATTTAGACAATAATTAATATCTTGAGCTCTGCCAGTTTTCACCTAGACCCGTGATGGCGAACCTGTGGCATGCAGAGGCCTCTCTGTGGGCACGTGCACCGGAAAACAGCCTGAAAATTGCCAAAACCGAGTGCCCAAACCGGAACATGTGTGCATGTGCGCGCGCCAGAGCACCGAAACCTGAAGAACAGCTGGCCAGCGCGTGCATGCCTGTTTTTGGGCCGTTTTCCGGGCCATTTTCAGGCCATTTTTGGGCCATTGTCAGGCCGTTTTCTGGCTGTTTTCCAGGCCATTTTCCAACGGCCCAAAAATGGCTTGAAAACGGCTTGAAAAATGGCCTGAAAATGGCCCAAAAAACAGCCCAAAAACCAGCCAAAAAACAGGCATGCACGTGCCGGCCAGCTGATCTTCAGGTTTCAGTGCTCCGGCACGCGCACATGCACGCATGTTCCAGTTTGGGCACTTGGTGCCAAAAAGGTTCACCATCACTGACCTAGACAAACTGGTAAATGTTAAAATTGGTAAATAAAAACAATCTCAGCTTTCTAATATGAAGAAAATACTCAAACTTAATATTTGCTTTTATTTCAGTAGAGTTCAAAATAGGTATGAGGACTTTTGTCTCCAGCTACAGGTAGTCCTCAACTTACAAGAGTTCATTTAGTGATCATTCAAAGTTATAATGGCACTGAAAAAAGTGACTTATGACCAATTTTCACAGTTATTACCTTTGCAACATTCCCATGGTCATGCGATCAAAATTCAGATGCTTGGCAACTGGTTCATATTTATAACCATTGCTGGTTCTCAGGGTCACGTGATCCCCTTTTATGACCTTCTGATAAGCAAAGTCAATGGGGGAGCCAGATTCATTTAACAACCGGGTTACTAATTTATCAACTGCATTGATTCACTTAACAACGGTGGCGAGAAAGGTCATAAAATGGGGCAAAACTCACTTAACAAATGTCTCACTTAACAACAGAAATTTTGGGCTCAATTATGGTTGTAAGTTGAGAACTACCTATATAACCAAAGAACTATCAGCTACCATAATGTATAGAGAATCTATTCTCTGGAAAGTAGAATCAATTAACTGAACATAAATAAGAATTCCATAGAGTATTCCACAGAGAATTCTATAGACTATAGAAGTTGTTTTCAGGCATCATTCATGGAGGTAACTGAAAATAGCCATTAAAAAGTGGAAATGCAACAACAAAGTAATTTATTTACCAGAAGACATAGTTAAACATGCACCCAATTTCCCAAATATAGGAGTTCCCTTCCAAAAGGTGTTAAGGTTAAATAGCTCAGGCTGAGCTAAGCCAAAACAAAGAGTGTATTTTTTGCTCTAATTGTCAGCTGTAGTAACTTAGAGATGAGGGTCATGGACATTTTAGAGCTGAGACTCTTACACTAAATAGATGCAAATCAGTTTCTTTATTCTATTTACCTACACATATATTTTAGTTCTGCAGGGAAATTGTGTCTAGGTTTTATTTACAAGTGATTTGACCTATCAGTTAAGGCAAGACTGCAAGTAATAAACAGCTATAAATACCTCTTGTTTTATCTTTGTAAGAGCATTGTATAAGTGTAACTTATTGAAAAAAATATTTTAATACTATTGCTTTGGTTCATTCAAAATATTCATAAATTTTTGTCAAACCAGAATTTAGTAACTTGCACTACCTACAAAAAATTATAAAACTTACAGCAGCCACATTGCCAAAAAAGGCCAAATTTCTCATTAATAAATAAAAATAGAAATGTTATGCCTGACAAACTTTATAGAATGATGTTCTCAAAGACATATGAATTTAAGAAGGATAATGCAAGAGGCCAAGACATACAATTTCCACCTCCCCCATCACATTGGGGCAGAAATTTTGGCAAATAGGGTATTATGAGATTTGTTCATCAAAGTCATTGTTCCCTTCTATTTTACATTGATTGGAATATTGCATTCAGTTTTGGGCACCACATTTTAGAAAGGACACTAACAGACTAGAGAGTTTCCAGAGGATTGCAACCAAGCTGATAACAGGGATGGGGAAAAAAAGGAAAGAAACAACTGATGAGGAACTTATACTGGTATTGTTAGGTATATTTATCCTGAAGAAAAGAATATTGCAGACCCATGATAGCTGTCGTCAAGGATCTGAAGAAATGCCATGCAAAAGATGGGCTAGACTTGTTCATTGTGGTTCTGGAAGTCAAACAGGAAATTGTGGGCTTAAATGATCAGGAAGCAGATTTCAGCTGAATATCATAAAAATATACATTAATGGTGGGAGTTATCAATGTGGAATACACTGTTTTGGGAGATGGTAGACTTTAAGCATTTAAGCAGAAACTGGCTGGCCACCTATTTGGGAGTCTCATAGTAGCATATATCTACACAGAATAAGGGACTGAACTAGAAGATTTCCTAAATTTCCAACTACTTTCCAAATACTATGATTCTGTGAACTAAATACTGCCCCTTTTGCCTAAACTTATATTTTTGTGAATGTTCTCTATCAAGTTAATCCCAATATTTTCTAATAGAGAGGCCTTAGGTAAACTGGTAAAATTTAGAAAATTGGTCAATAACTGGTTAATAAAGCTTCTCCTGCCCCTTTAAAAATAATAAAATAACAATACATTCTCAGTCTTTTAAGGATATTGCCTTGTATGACCAATATACCTAAAAAAGATTGCAGTGATGGGAATCCATCATGCGATCCCTATTTTTAGCTTCCAGGTGATACAATATATCTACTTGATACTTTTTATGCTTTCAGTTGTGCTATGAATGAAGTTTGTTCACTAGCACAGTGAGATCAAAGTTCTACAATAAATTGGAAAGGAGAGAATGTAATGCCGCTTTCATTGCTTTATAGATTGATGTAGAACATGCCATTAATCCTAAGGTATTTTCTTTAAATAAATAAATACACACTAGTTTGTTCATGCAGTTTTCCTGCTGGGTTCATGATGAAAATAGCACTTCCCTCTATTATTAGCTTGGGAGGGGGGGAACTTTCACTAAGGTTTTGCTTCTAAGAAGTGTTTGTGTGGCAGGAAATCTGAATCATGGCTCAGGGAAAGGAAAGAATTAAAATTCTTTTTGCCAACATTTTCTATGAAGTTTTATAAAAGAACAAACATGACTTAGCATAATGTTTTGGTTGAGCCTTACACATTTATGCTAAACCATATGAACATCATTATCAGATATAATGATCCTAGTCTCTGTCCATTGCATTTTCTCTTTGAAATTATACAGTATTCACTTACAAGAAACATTGCATTGGCCAAGGTTTTATTTTCTATATTTATAGTTCAGTACATATCTTCAAAATAGAAAGGGGCAATTATAAGCAATTAGTTTTCCCCCTTTAATCTAAATCTTCTGAGCAGCACACAACCCCCCACCTCAGATAGAATAGCATGAAAATAGTTTGATTCTCTATACCTACATTATTAATTTTTAATTTGTTCTTTTCTCTTCTTTGTAGGTGTCCGGAGATGTGATAAAGGACAGCTCTACTCCGTCTGCGGGCTGAATCAAAATGTGATCCTGCTCTTCCTCTTCCTTTGAATTTTTCTGAAGAATACAGATGACACATTATATTTGTTTAAATGCAGCATCTGGAAAGTGAACTAATAGTCCAGAATTGCATACCCTGATTGTTTCAGATAGCTTTTCTTTCATTCTTTTTCTGCTTTTTTTTCTTCTACAAAATTAATCCCATCAACCAGGGATATCTCTAAAAATTGATTGCTTTTGCTGCCACCAACAAACTCTTTTCTGTTTGGGAAATTCTTCTGTTTTTTTTCTATTTTATCTATCTCTATATCTCTCTATCTATCTCTATCTCTATCTCTACCTCTATCTATCTATCTATCTATCTATCTATCTATCTATCTATCTTTCTATCTATAATATATCTATCTCTTATCTATCTATCTCTTTATTTCTTTNCCTCTATCTATCTATCTATCTATCTATCTATCTATCTATCTATCTATCTATCTATCTATCTATCTATCTATCTATCTATCTATCTATCTATCTATCTATCTATCTATCATCCATTCTATCTTCTCTCATCTATCATCACTGTAAAATGTTGGGAACAATGGAACTATTCTTGTTATTGAAGATTTGGAACATATAGAACCATTCAAAATATGGGGCAAGCATGTGACTTTTCCAAAATTTGCATATTGCATGGATTTCCAAACCTTTTCATGGAAGAGAAAGTTAATCTTTCAGGTGGAGTGGGCACATTTACAATTTTGATAGCATGTACTAGAAGATCAGTAATCAACTGGTTACTGTGCGTGTAGAGGATCTTGATTATTCATGAAGAAGCCACACTGAGCAAGGTCACTAAAAATTGTATCACTTTCCACTGCAGAATAGAATTTTCTTTTTCCAGAATTCTGTCTAATTGCAAATTGTCAATATGCACAAAAGCTCTGAAAAAGACTTTAACATGTGATAACAGTTTAAAATTCTTTAAAATTCTTAAATACTCACCATTGTAAAACAAATATAGAAATCTGAAGGGTTTTCCTTACTTCCCCATCATTGCATATCACATTAAATTTTCAAACTTCCTTATCTTAAGTATACTTTTTCTTCCATTCAGTTCTCAAGGTAATACTCTTTATTCAATCATATCTGCCTTAGGGTTATTTATCATTATTCAACATTTTTCTATATAAATAATGGCCTCTTGGAATATTTTTTTTTCTCATTTGTGCATTCTCAAACTGTTTAAACAGAAGTGACAGGGGAATCATACCAAGGCTGTTAACTTGGAGCTAAAATGAACTTGAAGTAAGTATAGCATGATATTGGAAACATAAATTAAGGATGTCCTTTAAAGATATAATCATATTCCTGCTTCCAAAGTTGTTTGCCAGCAACAAAGTAACAAGGCTGCCTGCAGGGGGTTTAAAAGAATCAAGATGGCAGCTATGATTGTGCGATTAAAGCTGTGACATTTTTTTAACCTTGGCTGGAGCTTCAATATTTGTCTTTGTCAACATCCCCAGTTGGTATTATGGTATTAATTCCCACCATAGAATTAATACCATAGATCCTAGGAACTTAGACTAATGAAAAATCTGAGTTTTTCTTCTGTGTTAAATCAAATGCCTTTTAAGAATATAAGTTTGAATTTTAAAGATGCATAAATCCATAGTTCATATTTCATAGTTTATATTTTATACTTCATATTCATAGTTTATATTACAGATTGTCTAGGTACTCTTGTAACTGTTATTAAGTGTTTATATGTTTGTAATGTCTCACAATTAGAAGAGAATGCTGAGGACAGATTTATCAGAAAGAAAGCCTAGTACTGCTAAAAAATAGGTCAATACAGCTGTCTCCCGGGGGGGGGGGGGGGGGGGGAAAATAAGAAAGTAGGTCTAGTATTTCTTCTAAAAACCAAGAAAGGAAAAGTATAGGCATGTTTCTTTTGGGAAGCAATTCCAAGTCTTGTATAATACTCTGCAATCTGTGTCTGGAAAAGTATAAGTCATACATAAGTGTGCTTCGTTACCAATGCAGATTGGTCAATGTTCAGATTGTGCAAATTTTAGACTTTCTTTTCAGTTCTGTTCCCTGGGCTCTCTCCTAGCATCCAGAATTATCTGGGATTTAATTATGACAATTCTGAAATGTCAGCCTTCAACCTAAATGTTAGATGTTCAAAACCTTTAAGGAGCATAATCCCAGAGCTGATTAGGATATGAATTTTGGATTTAGTTCTATTTTCTGCATGTAAGCTCTTTCATGATACCAGAGGACTTCTTTACAGATAGTCTACATTTAGCAACCACATTTGGGAGTACCAACTCAATTGCTAAGTGGAAAATCACATGAGTGCAACTGTGCTTATGATTTTACTGCAGCTTTCTTTTTCCCCCCCCTTCCTCAAACTTTGAATTGCTTAACCCAGCACAATAATTAGTAAGAAGGAAATTAATGATTATATTTACATTTACTGAAGAGGAAGGGATTAAAAGAGAATAAGAAAGCAAATAATGGAAAACACAAATTGAAAGGAATGTGCTAATGCATGTTTCCCTAGCATGTTCTCAGCTCCCACCCCCAAATGCCCTAGGCAAATTAGCTAGTGCTAGCACATTCTTTTCAATATGTATTTCCCATTGTGTGCCTTCTTATTCTTGTATAATCTCATTGTCTCCTATCTCTCTGCTCTTTGAGAAGGGGGGGGGAGAGAAAGAAAACAGGTTGGACACAGGAGAATGTGTAGTAACTAACTATAATGGTGAACATGTGACTGAGAGACAATGTGAAGGTCATAAATGCACAATTTGGTTGCATAATTATTTTTCAGGACCAATGTAACTTTGAACAGTTGCTACATAAGGCAGTTTGTAAGCAAGGTCTACCTCTATTACTAGGGAAACAGAGTGCCTGCTTCAGAGTAAATGCCTTAAAGACAGTTTTGTAGCCTTTCACTGGAGTTGACGGGAAGAGGCAGATTCATGCTGGCAGGAATTCACACGTTCTCTTCTTTCTGGAATTTAGTAAAGTAGCATGGTGAATTGCCTTCTTGTTGTGGCCCGCCGGCGACCCATGCAGCTGGTTGCGGACTCCGACAGCAAAGAGGCTGTGGTGATGATGCACCGCCAGCGTGTACAGTTGGTACCCGAGTCGGACAGTGAGGAGGTTGGTGTGGACTCGGTGCCAGAGGCAGAGATGCAGCCAGGGCCTTCAGAACCTCCAGAGGCTCCCATCACTGACGAGGAAGAAGAGGAGGAGCCTATTCTGAATGCACAGGCACGCAGAGCTGCCAAGAGGCAAGAATGGTTACTCAGGAGAAGGTCTCCTTGGGAGTAAGGCTTTGGGCTAATTGGCCACGCCCTTAGCATATTTAAGTCATGACCATGCGCAATCACATTGCAGGAAACAACGTTCGTGATTAATTCTTGTGTTTTGCATCCAGTCAAGTCTGTTCGGCCTGTGTTCTATCTCGTGACTTTTTCCTGCACATTTATTTCTGGGAGTTTTGCCAACTACGGTAAGAACTGCTCTTATCTGCAAGCTTGTTTCTTCAAAAGTGAGAAAATAATCTCTTGGCCTCTTGCTGGCTGCTA
>QLTV01003975.1:1124985-1135557 GCA_003457575.1 Thermophis baileyi
CCACCCAGTCACATGGCCGTCAAGCCACTCCCACCTGGTCACATGGTCATCAATCCACACCCACAAAATTAAGCCATGCCCACAGAGTGGTAGTAAAAAAATTTGGAACCCACCCCTGAAGCAACTGAAAATAACTAAACATTTGGTATACTCCACTTTTTAAAGCAGGTTTTCTCAACTTTGACAACTTTATGCCTGGCACAAGCAACTAGAGCCACTCTATTGACTTCTTTGTTGAATTTATTGGCTTTATATTACAAGAATCTTCCCAGACTGCCTTCCTTCCCCTGAGAACAGGCAAATAAGTTTTCATAGATCTTGGGGTGGGGGTTGGGTCAGATTTATGTCACTTGCAGCTGAACAAGCTCTCAGGACTAATTTCCTGCTTGATCTCTCCTTCTGTCCTGGCTGACAGCTTCTGTTGACAGCTTCTGTCGCCGGACAGCGAGGAGGCTGGTATTGTGATTCGCCAGTGGCCTGTGCAGCTGGTACCAGAGTCAGACAGCGAGGAGGCTGGAGAAGGCTCGGTGCCAGAGGCAGGGATTCAGCCAGGGCCTTCAGAACCTCCAGAGGCTGCCATGAGTGAAGAAGAAGAAGAAGAGGAGGAGCCTGTTCTCAATGCACGCGTGCGCAGAGCTGCCAAAAGGCAGGAATGGCTCCTGAGGAGAAGGACTACTCAGGAGTAAGGCTTGGGAATAATTGGCCACTCCCATAGCCTATTTAAGTGATGAAAACGACTGAGGAATTTGCAGGAAACCCCATAGCCTATTTCAGTGTTGAAAATGACTGAGGAATTTGCAGGAAACAACTTCGCTCATTCCAAGTCTCTGTCTTTGACTCCAAAACCTCTGTTCGGTTCCTGTTTGCAATCGTCAAGTTTCCTGCAAATTGCTCCTGGGCGTTTTGCCAACAACAGTAAGATTGTGTGGCTTATCTGCTGTTATCTAAAAGACTCTTCGTCAGACTTGTGTTCTTTTTGCTTGGACTATTGCCGACTGTTAAGAAGATAATTAACAGCTGTTGCACAGAAAAGACTGGTTTATACTTTATTTGACTTTAGAACGACTGCTAAGAGAGATAATTAGTAGCCGTTACTATTAAAACTAGGTTTCTAAGGACACTGTTTGTGCTGTGTTCCTTTGTTCAGCAGCTGGGTCAGAACAGCTTCACAACACTTTAAGATGTGTGAATTTTCCATGCTAGCTGAGAATTCTGGGAATTTAAGACTATATACCGTAATTTTTGTACTATATGACGCACTTCCCTCCCAAAAAAGTGGGTGGAAATATCTGTGCATTTTATACAGTGAATATTGCGGTGGAGGGAGGAGGGTTCTCTCTCTTTAAAAAGCTCACATTAAAAGATTTCCTCGTTGGCTACAATTGTGAGCAGAAAGGGCACTGCCACTGTCAACAATCATTGTCTGGCATCTCCAGTTTAGATTCGTATTTAAGCATTATTTTCTTGCTTCTAGCTGTTTTCCCAAGAATACATTTTTTCCACACCTCAACACAATAAGATCTTCAGATTCAAAATACACTTAAACATTTTGATGACTTAAGTACATTCAAAAAGTAAAATATAATAATTAATGAAAAATTAATACCATACAAAATCATAGTATCATTGCATTAGAATTCAACCAGCATTGAACTGAATTCTTTTCAACCAAGGGACCACTAGATATGATTAGGTCATATATGGTCAATCTGTGTTTTTAAAATCTGTACTTGGTAGATCTCAGGTTATCTCTGCTACTGTTCTATTTCCCATAACCCAATTGTGAAAAACTCTAGTTTAAAATTTGGCACTATCATTTCTCTTTCAACCAATTATCTGGTTCAAATTTTGGCATCTTCAAGTAAGGAAAAATCCATATTTCAATCCTTTAGGAATCATTGTCAATCAGTAAAGAAAATACTGTGTTAGACAGACAGATCAATCATCTAATTTGGTATAAGGCATGTTGTAGAGGATAGTAAACCCATCTATATTAAATTCTTTACCATTCCTCCAACTTGACTTTTCCTCTGTGGGTTACAGTAATTACGAAAAGATACAGCAGAAGCAGATGTTATTATTTACTCATTTTTTTAAACCTCTGGTTTTCATATTAGTCATGTCTGCAATTCTGGTGTACTGCTTTTATAACAGTCATAAATTAAAGAGGCACTCTCAGTTAATGTGCAAAGCAAGGCCATTCAAATTAAGTCAGTCTGAAAAAAAGTTCCTAGCAGTGGACTGGATTTAAGGGATATAGGTGCTCATAGTGAAGAAGAGGTCAAAGAGACAAACAATATAAAAGTGAGGATTTGTGAAAACTAAAACAGAGATGTGATCACAGTGAAGCAAAGGTCAAGAGGTTCTAGGAAAATGCAATCCGAAGTACAAACAATTGGATTACAAAACAAATGTATTTCAGGATCTAAGTGCACTTATTGATGATGAATATGCTTCAGATTCCATCCAAGCACAAATGGTACTATTAGTTGATTAATTATGAATACTGGCACTGCAAAGCCACTTGCTATTTCCAAATAGTCCTACTCATGTTTTTAGCTTCTCTCCACAATGTGCATTCTGATTAGAAGTTGGCCTTACTCTCATGGACTAGACAGGCAAAATCGAGGTTAGAGATTGAGGAAAGTTGTGGATATGTTTTCATAGAACAGAAAAAAAAGAAGTGTTTATGGCCTCTCTTTCCCCCATTCCTTTAAAACAATCTTATATACTGTCACTTCATATCCAGAATAGTGACTGAGTCTCCTTGGTCCCCTGCCTGCCAATCAAGTCTTGTAAGTTGCTAGGTATAGCAGATAGGATCATTTGGTTTCAAATGTAATACCATAGGATGAGGATTATGCCATTTCCTGCCTGATTATGGATTAGTAAAAGACTAAAGGGGCTTTAACTGTAGTATTGTCTAGTGGGCTTGAGTAGGCAAGAAGCAGACTAGCATAGCTAGAACAGCATTTATTGACTCAAACTGGAACTGAGGAACAGCAGGCAAATGCCTGTAATTTATACTCTAGGCCCACAGGGCCTCAACAAATCATAATACTTGAAAGAGCCCACCCAAATATGAATGTTCTAAGTTTCCCTCCAAAACAGTTGGAGTTAACAGTTAGGGTCATCTAAAGGTTAGTTTCACTTTAGCACAAAACAGTTGGAGTTAACAATTATGGTTATCTAAAGGTTAGTTTCACTTTAGCAGGGCTTAACCATATATATTCAATACATAACACCCCTCCCCCCTAGGATAGTTCTTACCCTCAGTCTGTTCAATATTCATAGTCTTTGAGATAGGCTGGGGGCCCATGGATCCTGGTGGACCGCCGCAATTTTACTGGAGAGTCCTGTTTAAGTGAAGTATTGTCCATCTCCAATTGGACAGTCTTGATGGCCGTTTTGGTCACCCGTTAGTGGCGGCGGCTCTACAGCCCTTGGTACCTCCATTTCTGCGGAGGCGGCCATGGGTGTTGTAGGCAAACTCAGATGAAAACAGTTCCCTAGTGGGTCTGATAACGCCTCGGGATCCTCACCCAGGACTGGCCCAGCCTGCCGATGCCGTAACTGATCAATGTGGCATCTGACTGTACGATCATTCCCCAGAGTAACCTCATAGGACAATGGGCCTGTGACTTTAGTTACCCTAGCTGCCACCCAAGGTGCCACACTGCCATAATTCCTGGCCCAGACCAATTCACCTGGCTGAAAGTTCCTGTGGGTGGGGGGTTTGGCTGAGCCGTCTCCACCACTACTCTGTCTGGGTGAAGTCGGTCAAGCTTTGTGGTGAGCCGGTGGCCCCACCTCAGCTCTGCTGGGCTACAACCCGTTGCTTTCCAGGGAGTTGTATGTTGACACAGGAGGAAGTTCGCCAGGCAGTGATTCCAGTCCCCAGTCGTCATATGCTTGAACGCCACCTTTGTGGTCCTGACCATTCGTTCGGTCTGACCGTTGGTTACGGGGTGGAATGAAATGGATGTTACGTGCTAAATCATGTTGGCGATGAGGAAAGATTGAAACTCTTCTGCCGTGAATTGTGCCCCGTTGTTGGACATGATGACATCTGACAGACCATGTATGCGAACAGCCAGCACAACTCTCGGATGACTCTGGTCATTGTCATTGATGAGACTGGTGCCACTTCCAACCACTTGGAATAACTGTCCACTACTATCAGGAACACCTGTCCCTGGAAAGGGCCCGCAAAGTCAATGTGCACGTGAGACCATGGGGCATGCGTGGTCTCCCAGCGGTGCACTGGTGCTTGTGGCATCTCCGGTCGGGTTTCTTGGCAGGCCTGGCAACTCCTTACTTGATTCTCAATGTCTTTGTCCAGGCCTGGCCACCACAAGTAGCTCCTGGCTAGAGCCTTCATCCAAACAATTCCTGGGTGCCCCTCGTGTAGGTAATCCAGCACCTTGGAGTGAAGATGGGGTGGAATGATGACCCTGCTGCCCCACAGCACACATCCCTTGTGGGCCGACAGTTCATTTTTCCAAGAAGTATAGTGCTGGAACTCAGGGCCTGGCTGGGTCTCTGGCCATCCCCTTAACACCCAGTTGAGAACACAGCTAAGTGTTCTGTCCGTGGTGGTTTCAGCTGCCATGTCCCCTGCATGTAGGGGTGCTTTAGGCAGGTCCTGGATCGCCAGAATATGACAGGCTGGGGCCAGATCCAGCTCAGTCTGTGGTAGAGGCAGTTGGCTGAGAGGGTCAGCGTGGCCCATTTCCTTGCCCGGCTTGTGGACTAGCCACTACGAGTATGCAGCCATGAAAATGGACCATCGTAGCATTCATGGCAACAGGATCTGCGGTGTCTGTTTGTCAGCTGTGAAGTGACCAAGCAGAGGTTTGTGGTCTGTAAAGATGGTGAAGATTCGTCCATATAAGAAGTCGTGGAACTTCTTAATGCCGGCCACGATGGTGAAGGCTTCCTTTTCTATCTGGGCATAGTTCCTTTCAGCTGATCATAACGTTCTAGAATAGTATGCGATGGGGGCTTCTCTACCATCTGGCATCCTGTGGCTTAGTACTGCCCCAATGCCATATGGTGAAGCATCACAGGCTAGTGTTACTGGTAGGGTTTCATTGAAATGAGCTAGGACAGAGTCCGAGGATAGCAATGATTTTACCGCCTTGAACGTTTTGTCTCGAGTGCTCTACCAGATCCAGAGTGCTTTTTTGTCCAGTAGGCGGTGTAGCGGTTCTGCCAGGGCAGCCTTATGTGGTAAGAAGGAGTGGTAAAAATTGAGCAAGCCCAGGAATGCTTGAAGCTCCCCCTTGGATTTTGGTGTGGGGGCTTGCTGAATTGCCTTTAGCATTGCTTCAAATGGGTAGATTCCGGCAACATCGATGCAGAAACCCAGGAATTCTGTGGATTCCATGCTGATCTGGCACTTTTCCTTCTTGAGTTTTAGGCCTGCCTCGCAGTAATGTTGGAATACTACGCGGAGACATTCCGCCAGGACTGCCACTGATTCCCCTGTGATCAGGATGTCATCAAAGTACGGGCAGACGCCAGGAATGTTCTTCAGTGTTCGTTCCATAATACTTTGGAACAACCCTGGTGCTATGCTTACCCCAAACTGCAAGCGGCGCACTTGGAATGCACCTCTGTGTGTGACTATTGTTTGTGCTTCTGCGGTAGCATCATCTGCCGGTAGCTGCTGGTAGGCCTGGGCGAGGTCTAGCTTAGAGAAAATTCTGAGTGAGGCGAGGATGAGGCTTACCACTGGTACAGGGTAAGCATGCTGCTGTAGTGACTTGTTTATGGTGCACTTGTAGTCTGCACAGATGCAAACGTCCCCGTTAGGCTTAACTGGGGTCACTATGGGAGTCTCCCACTGGCTACAGTCCACAGGTTGGAGCACTCCCTGCTTTACCAGCTTGTCTAGTTGCGCCTCAATTTTAGGCTTCAATGCAAAGGGAACCCTGTGCAGTTTTAATCGGATTGGAGTTACTGCTGGATCGAGGTTGAGTGAAATGGGTGCCCCTTTGTAATGTCCCAACTCAGTGCTGAATACGTCAGCATATTGTTGGCATACCGCTGCTAGATCGGCTATTTGGGTTCAATGGATGCCCGTCACCCTGATGCCCAGGGCCTCAAACCAATCCATACCTATGAGGCTGGTGCGCGGCCCCTCTACGACACTACGCTGAGGGGACCCTCAAACTCTCTGAATTGTACTCCAATGGTAGTCTTGCCCCTGATGGGAACATGGTGATTCTGGAAGTCCGTTAGTGCTAAGCTTGATGATTTGAGTGGGACCCGCCGTTGGCTACATTTGCAAATGTGGTCGAAAGTTGTGGAGGAATAATGGACAGGGCCAATCCAGTATCTAGCTCCATGGAGCGTGGGACCCCTTGCAGTTTTAGTTGGAGTCTTATTTTTTCTTTGGTGGGGTGTTGGGCCCCTGTGCGTTGGATGCTATGACTTCCTGAGCAGTGTTCAACTCTGTTCTGTCCTGGGGGCCATTTCCCCTTGTGCTGCTGTGTCGCAGGTTTCGTTTCCTGCTGACGACGACCTCTGCAAACTCTGGCAATGTGCCCTTGTTTTCCACAGGCACGGCATACTGCTGTGTGTAATCTGCATTCAGATCTTTCATGTAGTCCCCTGCAGCTTGCGCAGCTCTGTGGGGGATTTGCTTTCTCCGTGGAGCGTGGCCATCTGGGTGGCTCTCTGTGCAAGTGATCGATTTCTTTGCTCTCACTGACCTCCCCCTGAGCCTTCTGCGGTCTCTTGGTGGATTTCTGGGGGGCTGGTGTGTGTTTTTGGTAGCTGGAGAGTCTTCATGGCCCCTCCGGCAGCCTCATCCGCCATGACTTCCTTCAATGCGTATTGGAAAGTCAGTTTCTCCATGGCAAATAGGCGCTGCTGTAATTCACTATTACACAGGCCACAAAGAAGCTTGTCTCTGAGATGGTCTTCCAGATCAGGGAACTCACATTGGCGCAAAGCTTGGTGAAGGGATACCACAAACTCTGCTGCAGATTCCCCGGATCTCTGTTCATGTTGCTCGAATGCATGGTGCCGGGCGATGACCGAGAGTTTAGGCTCAAAATGTTCCCTTAATTTTTTCTTTAGGTTTGCGTAGGTCACAGTCTCTACACTTGCCGGTGCTATGAAGTTTTCAGCTATATCAAACGTGGCTTGTCCACAGACACATAGTAGGGTTGCCACCTTCAGGCCATCATCTGTGACCTGGTTAGCATGGAGATAGTTGTCTACTTGGGAGACATATGAGCTCCACTGTTCTGGTTGAGTAATATCGAACTTGTTGAGCCTTCCCAGTTTAGCCATTTTGAGAAGGCCCCTGTGGTGCTGGTTAATGCCTGTACTGCTGCAGTTGGAGCTGGGCTGCACTTAGGAGTCCTGGGGACGCGTCCCTCAGGTACATCTGTGCCTCCAGTGTGTCTTACTGGCAGGCAGGGTGGGGAGCATGGTCCCACCAGGGCTCTTACCCGGTTTGACACCCAGTGATTTCAGCATGCCTCCAGTGTGGCTTACTCGTAGGCAGGGGTGAGGACTAGTCCTGCCGGGGCTCGTTACCCAGCCTATCACCCAGTGAGTTCAGTCTCTTGGTTAGCAGCAGCTCTCTCCTCTGCAGCATCCCACCTTCATCGCCACTATTGTGTAGTGGGCTTCAGTAGGCAAGAAGTAGACCAGCATAGTTACAACATTTATTGACTCAAACTGGAACTAGGAACAGCAGGCAAATGCCTGTAATTTATACTCTAGGCCAGTGATGGCGAACCTTTTCGGCACCGAGTGCCCAAACCGGAACATGCGTGCATGTGTGCGCGCCAGAGCACCGAAACCCAAAGACCAGCTGGCCAGCGCACACATGCCTGTTTTTCGGCTGGTTTTTTGGCTGTTTTTGGGCTGTTTTTAGGCCAGTTTTCAAGCCATTTTCAAGCTGTTTTTGGGCCATTTTCAGGCCATTTTTCAAGCTGTTTTTGGGCCGTTTTCAGGCCATTTTCAGGCCATTTTCTGGGCCATTTTCGGGCCATTTTCTGGCCGTTTGTTGAGCCATTTTGGGGCCATTTTTCGGGCTGTTTTCAGGTTGTTTTCCAGGCCATTTTCAGGCCATTTTGGGGCCATTTTCAGGCCGTTTTGGGGCCATTTTCAGGCCGTTTTTCAGGCCATTTTCAACCCAAAAAAACAGCCCGGAAAATGGCCTGAAAATGGCCTGGAAAACAGCCAGAAAACAGCCTGACAACGGCCCGAAAAATGGCCGGAAAACAGCCTGGAAAATGGCCTGGAAACGGCCTAGGTTTTGGCCATTTTCAGGCTGTTTTCTAGCGTGCATGCCCACAGAGAGGGCTCTGCATGCCACCTCTGGCACGTGTGCCATAGGTTCGCCATCACGGCTCTAGGCCCACAGGGCCTCAACCAATCAGAATACTTCAAAGATCCCACCCAAATATGAATGTTCTAAGTTTCCCTCCAAAACAGTTGGAGTTAACAGTTAGGGTCATCTAAAGGTTAGTTTCACTTTAGCAGGGCTTAACACAACCATATATATTCAATACATAACATGTAGCTCTATAGAATCTTCCATACCTGTGAATTGGTTACACCCAGAGCATCCACAGGAATCTAGCACTTTTATTAAAATGATGAAAGCAACTTTGTCTCATTGTGACACAAGTTCTGTTTGTTTCATAAGAGAATGTTGTGGTGTTATCATGCAAGTACAAAACAGGAAGAATTTTAAACTCTGGGACTCTGCAACCATAATAAATACATGCTATTTGCCAAGCATCCAAATCATGTGATCACAGGGATGCCGTAATGGTCAAAAGTGTGAGGACTAGTTGTTAAGTCACCTTTTCCAGCACTGTTTCCCTAAATACAGTGACTGCTGACATACGAATGAGAAGACAGTTCAATGAAATGAAATCTTATTATGGGAAACTACAAGTAGAGGGCAAGCTACTTCAGAATGGACCCATTGCTTCCTGTTCCTGATATTGATGGATGACTGAAGAATATATCCTGCCTGGTAATGGGATATTATTAGAATGGGTAGGATCACGTTTCTCAATTCGTTTCTGTGTTTGGAATTTGTTGTGCTTAAGTAAAACTGATGCTTTAAGCTTTAGAAAGCTTTAATGTATCTTCCTTCTTAAACCTCAAAAAGATGCCATTTTGCTCCTGAAAAGCCAACACCCAAACCCTCCAGTGAAAGAAAAAAGTCCAAAATTTTCAATTCCACCATATAATGATTCCCTTTTTTTGCTGTATTAAGTAAAATAATAACAATGTAATAATGCAATTTTCAGTGTTACAGAAATATCAACAACCATATAGTCCAACTTAAGTATTAGTAATCTTGTTATAAACAATAGCAATATAAATTAGCAATGTTGTTATAAACAATCTATACATAATATGAAGGTAAATTAAAAAGAAAAAAGTGAAATAGACAAAACAATCTCATAAAATTTGAGTAGATTTCTTGCAAGTGCTGGTCTTTCTCTTCTTAGAAAAAGACAACTATAGATATTGACAAGCAGAATTATTCTTCCAATATTGCATGATAATTATCATGGTCATATTCTTCCCCAATATTTAATTTATCCCTTCTCAAACATTACTAGCTATTTTTATTTCATATTATGATATTGTAGTATAATCTTTTTCGTGGGTAAAGCACACAAAGCTATGTACAACATAGTTTCCAAATACAGTATATCCTTGCAACATGGGATACAGTACTGTCAAAATTTAGTATTACTGAATAATAATTTTTAAGTTAGGACAAACAAGAGTTCTATGGGTAAATTCTTATTTCAGTCTATAACTGAAGCTAAAATAAGTCTGAAGGTATAGAACATTAAATCCAGCTTTCCAAACAAGCAATTTGGCATCTTTTCAGGATACTATATAACAGGGGTGGGTTCTAACTTTTTTACTACCGGTTCTGTGGGAGTGACTTATTTTGTGGGTGTGGCTTGATGGACATGTGACTGGGTGGGCGTGGCTTCATGGTCATGTGACTGGGTGGGTGTGGCCAACTCAATGTCACTCATGTCAAGGGGTGCCTTGCCTGGCCCCTCCCCTCCCAGCCATTCCTTGTCACACCCAGCCTCAACGTATCTACAGTTCTGTAAAAATGTTGTTCACCTTTTTTCAACTTTATTATCTACATACTATAGATGTACTTTCATGGAGGAAATGGCTCACATGCTTTGCCCAAGAGTGTGATAGGCAACAGACTTTTAAGGGACTGCCAGAAAGAAGGGGGGGCAATGTATTTTCCAAAGCACCAAAAGGCAAAACAAGAAGCAATGGATGGAAACTGAACAAAGAGAGAAGCAACCTAAAACTAAGCAGAAACTTCCTGACAGTGAGAACCAATATAGGTGCAGAAATATTTCAGTCATAATTTTACATATAAAATAGCCGTTCATGTAATACAACCCGCATATTGTTCAAAACAGTAATTAGCATTATGGCTCATGTTTGACAGCAAGCCTAAAAGTCAAAGATCACAAGAGCGCTTCTTTCTCTGTATGTACACAAAACATCACATACCAGGAATAGCATATTAAGCTGGACTTA
>QLTV01003975.1:1135995-1153580 GCA_003457575.1 Thermophis baileyi
TAATTGAGGAAGTTTTTTTTTCCTTCTTTTCTCCTTTGCACTCTCTCTGAGACTCCCAATTCTCAGCCAGCAGCTCCACCCCCAGCTTCTGTGAAGTTAAAATGTAATGAAGGAAGTTTCTCTCTTTTTTTTCTTTCTTCTCTCTCTCTCTCTCTCTCTCACACTGTCTCACACACACCTCTCTCTCTCTCACACACACACACACACACTTCCTCTTTCTTCCTTTCTTTCTCTTTCTTTCTTCTCTCTCTCTCACACTCTCTAACACACACCTCTCTCTCTCTCTCACTCACTCACACACACACACACTCTCTCTCACACACACACACACAAACACACACTCTTCCTCTTTCTTCCTTTTTTCCTTTCTCTGTCTCTTTCTTTCTTCTCTCTCTCTCACACACACTCTCACACACACCTCTCTCTCTCACACACACACTCACTCTCACTCTCACACCCTCTCACGCACACACTCCCTCTTTCTTCCTTTCTCTCTCTCTCTCTCTCTCTCTTTCTCTCTCTCTTTCCCTCCCCCACTCCCGCTCCCACACACGCCCCTCTCTCTCTCTCTCTCTCTCACACACTCACACACACACACACACACACTTCCTCTTTCTTCCTTTCTTCCTTTCTTCCTTTCTTTTTCTGTCTCTTTCTTTCTTCTCTCTCTCACACACTCTCTCTCACACACACCTCTCTCTCTCTCTCACACACACACACACACTTCCTCTTTCTTCCTTTCTTTCTCTCTCTCTCTCTCTCTTTCTCTCTCTCTTTCACTCGCTGTTTGATTCCCGGGCAACTTTCCCAACTGAGCACCTGAGTCCTCCCCCAGCCACCCTGCCAGCAATACGCATGGGAGGCACGGAGGTGATCTCCTCACCAGGGAGGGGACCGGTAGCAGCTTCAGCAGCTGCGGCTTCCGTGGCGGTGGGCACGGCAGTGGCATTTCCAAAGGCAGCCTGGGAAAACCTAAAAACCTGGCTTCTGCACATGCGCAAAAGCAACAAACCAGCTTCTGCACGTGTGCAGAAGTGAAAAACAAGATGGCGGCACCTATGGTGCCACCGAGAGAGCCGGTTCATGGGCATGGCCAGCAGACCATCGGTCCCAGTTCGGCGAGCGGGGGAAATTCCCGCTACCGGTTCTATAGAACCGGCAGGAACCCACCTCTGCTATATAAGTAGATTAAATATAAGTAGTGTATTTAGGCAAATGAATAGGAGAAATTTTAAAAGTTAAAAATACTAATAGGATGTTGAACTATATACCAAAGCTTTGGAATATAAACTTTATTTGACATTATGGGTGTAAACTAAAAGAATCATATTGAGAAATTAGACATGTGATGTTATTCAAGTAAAGGATGTTCAGATCAACAGTTTAAGATATGCTGATGATACAGTTCTGCTTGCCAGTAAGCATGAAGACCTTCAGCTCCTCATCAACAGTCTCAGAAATATCTGAAAAATATGGCTTGAAGATTTAAACATCAAAAACCAAGATCATGGTTGTCAACAAACAACCCATTAATTTACCACCGATAAATTAGGAAGGAATACCACTAGAAAAAGTTGAAAGGATCACGTACCTCGGTTTTTATTTACATGAAAGCTGGGACATGATCAGTAAAGTAAAGACAAGGATAGAGAAAGCTCGAACAGCATTCTTTAAAATGAAAAAGGTCTTCTGCAGTCACGACATAAGCCTAAGACTGAAAAGCAGGCTTGTCAGATGTTACATTTTTTCCATGGAGTAGAGTTGGTCTCTGACAGAAAACCACTTGAAGAAACTAGAAGCATTTGAAATGTGGATTTACAGATGGCTGTTATGTAAAAGCTGGGTTAACAAAATCACAAATTAGGAGGCGATAAGCTGCCTGGGAAAGCAAAGGGAAATAATCAAAGCCATTAAAAAGCGAAAGTTAGAATATTTTGGATATGTGATGCGACACCCAGAAAAATACAGCATCCTTCACTTAATCCTCCAGGGAAAGATTGAAGGCAAACAAGGTCCAGGAAGAAGAAGAACATCATGGCTTAAAAACCTAAGGGACTGGTTTGGACAAAACTCAGCAGCACTTTTTCATGCGGCTATTGACAAAAATAGGATTGCCACAATGATCACCAATGTCCGATGACTGATATGGCACAACAAGAAGAAGAAGATGTTATTCCAGATGGTAGGGAATGGCTGTTGGAAATATGTAATCTATCTTTCTTGGAAAAGGAAGTATTTTCTACTAATTAAAGGATGCAGCAATGTGTGCTACTATCTCAGATTTTGTGATATTTTACAATAATATTTTGTAATAGTGACTATGAGTAAGTATAACACGTAATGTAATATTTTCTTTTATTTCTTAGATTATGTTCTTACCTTGATTTGGGTTAATTTTTTAATTTTCTTTTTCTTTTGGGAGGGGAATCTAAATATTTTTTTGAATGGTTTTATTTTGGTAATTTTCTATGTTAAGAATGTTTTAAAAAATAAAAAATAATCTAAACTGCATATAGCTAAACTTTCTTTTCTAATTCATGAAAGTAAATATATCAAGTGAGAAGAAGGATTCTTTTTTTCTTGAACTAGGCAGGGAAAAAGAATATTGGAGATAAACAGATATTGCATCATACTATATTGAAAGTTTTCCAGTATGAAATTTGGGTGAGGATAGGGTAGAGGCAGTGAACCCACAATCTACACTTCTATTTTTAACCCACAAGATTGCCACTGAAAATCAATGGCAAATTGCTGAATTCCAAAACTGTAATTTTTAAAATATTTTCAATAGTAAAAATAAGATCCAAATTGTGTTTAATGTAGCACAAAGTTTAACTCACTTTTTAAAAAAATTCACCAAGTGCCAAACATTTCAAAAACGAAGTAATATTTTTTAAAAGTAAGAATAGGAATTCTTGTAAGCAACTAGGGAATTATCTAGGACACATTGCTGTCTACAAATGCCACATTTCATATATTTTGGCAGAAATAGATATAAGGTATTGGAAGTGAACTGTCCTAGTGGTGTGTATATGTGCATGCATAATACACAATAATTTAAGAAATTGGACTGCAGTTTCTGCATCTGCCCTAGGTTCAAGCTTATCAAAAGAGTCAGAAAGCCAGAAGTACCGTACAGACAATCTCTGTTGTAGAAAAATGTCAGTATCACTGAAAATTTCTGAGAAAAAAAAAATCCCAGTTCTTTGCTAGAGAATCTGACAAAGGAGGCATGAAGAAATACCTGATTATAAATGGGACAGTTTGGGCTGTCAAATTGACCTATGGATGTAGATGAAAGACATAGCTGTAAGACATGGTTATCTATATACTGCAAAAACTTCTATTTATTTGTATATTTGTATCATCACATTAACTCAAACAACAATTTTTGAATCAAGGTACCTACAATCTGCTAGCTTAAAGAATGCATATAAAATCTGGGACCCATTTCTCCTGTGGAATTGAAATTTCCATGATGTACAGATAAGTTTTATTCACAAGGTTGTGGCATTCAAATGTTCCCACCATGACACAAACATGATTTCCGATACTGCCAGCTTCCCACAAGCAAAGTCCATGGGAAAAAGCTGGCAGGAAGTCATAAGTCACTCCTGCTCCCACTGTTTTTCTGCTCACCTGTGGTCATTCTGTTTAGGTAAATAAATATTTATTTATTATTGAAATTTGTTTGCCATTAAATTATTTTTTATATTTATGAAATACTGATACAGGATCATCCAGCATTGGGATAAAGAGCCGAGGTGGCGCAGTGGTTAGAGTGCAGTACTGCAGGCTACTTCAGCTGACTGTTCAGCAGTTCAGCGGTTCAAATCTCACCGGCTCAAGGTTGACTCAGCCTTCCATCCTTCCGAGGTGGGTAAAATGAGGACCCAGATTGTTGGGGGCAATATGCTGACTCTGTGAACCACTTAGAGAGTGCTGTAAAGCACTGTAAAGCGGTATATAAGTCTAAGTGCTATTGCTAAGTGCTATTGCTATAAAAAAAAAATACTAAAAGTTAATCTTAATTTTTGCCACATCAGACAGTACTCTCTCTCTTTCAAAGGATGAACTAATGGATCATAGAGTTGTTTAATTGCTTCTAAATTAAAAAGTTGTTCAAATAAAATTATGTAAAATAGGGAAGGACTGATATATGACAAAGATACTTCAATATTTTACTGTAGAGACACTTATTTCTCTTGCTTTTTTTTATTAAAAACTGGGCCAGAGTAATCATATATTTAATTTGATCCAATCTTGTTCCAAACTGGCTATATTTCTGGCACACGTTTTAGGAAATGCTCCCTAAAAACTCAGGATTCATTTTACAACTTCCAGTTTTGTGTTGGAGATCCTTAAAGAGCAACATTATTTTTATAAATCATTTTGAGCATTGTTCAACACAGACTGCTTAGTCACATATTTGTCGGGTCTAAAATCCTCCGTCAAGTGATATTACAGCCAAGATATCATCATAGAGATATTAAATATGTTAAGAAATGGTATAATTAAATGGATTTTACTTGTAGCCTGGGGTCTGTGTAGTTTTTTTATATCACTTTGGTATAGTAATTCTACTTTTGCTGCCAAAAATAATCAGAATTCTGGATATGGACATTTATTGAAAAACGTTAGCAGAGACAAAGCTGACATGCACATCTAAGAAACAATATTCAAACTACATTCCCCATTATCAGGATGTCTAGATGTGTTTCTTCATAAAGTTTGAAGCCTAAGGTTTCAAAACACTACAAAATTTCTGACTGCTCAAATATCCACTACTCATAATATGACACCATTTACTATTTTCAGTATGATCCCTTGATTTACTTGATTTCAAAAGTCAGAATTTACTGAATTTACTGAAACACAGAAATATTACTTCAAAGTCCAAATTTTTAAGCAATGTTCTCCCCAATCTAGTGTTTTGACTCTTGCAAGAAACAAGAATCTGTATAAATGAGCCTACTCACTTCCAGAATGTTTTAAAAAGTCACTCCAACATTACTATTTTTTTCTTCTTATCCATTCTCTACCAGTCTTTCTTGGCAACTTCTAAAAGTACATCTTCACCTTAATTCTACCTACATCTTCATATTTTTAAATATATATAACTGATGTCCTCATATACATAAATGTTATGCACATTAACAATATGTAGGCTTACTGGCATCTATTTAAATATAGCCTACTATATTCAGGATCCAATTGGCCATACACAAGGCCACAGAAGCATGTGCTTCAATAGCATTATTGCTATTACCTTCTGTTTCAGAGGAGAAGCAGATAGATACAAATACAGTGCCAACACAGGGGATATTGTATGAACATAATTGTGCATGCCTTACCCATACATAGAAAGTATATAGTAATAGCATTTAGGCTTATATATACAGTATGTACTGCTCCATTGTGCTTTACAGAACTCTCTGAGTGCTTTGCAATGTAAGTATTATTTGCATATTGCCCTGAACAATCTAGGCTCTCATCTGAATTTATGTGAATTTTTATTATATTGAATCTGAAAAATGCTCTATCTGGTTCACTATTCTCTATATTCTGCCCTCCCCAACCTATGTGCTGCAAATGTGTTGCTTACCAACAAAATGAAGGTTATGATAGTTTTGTTGGTTATGATTTGGGACAATTGAATCTAATGCATATTGAATTGGCATCCTTTATTCTCAAGGACACTGCTTAAAGCCATATAGCATCAAAGGTTTCTTATCAAACAATGTAATAATTAATTTAAAATGGTAAATGACCTAGTACTAAATTTTTGTGATTGGCCACGGTGTGGAAATATTTGTCATTATTTTCATATTCTGCACATTGTTCTGCCTGACCTCACTTTTATTATTATCCCGCTTGACCAACCATAAGTCTATGTGTGTTGTATTTCAGAATAATACATTAGAATAATAAATTCTTGAAGTTATTGAAGTTTATCCTATATCAGGTATATTAAAGGTAAGGCTAGAATTATTCTTCTGACATTTGTATGAATGCATTTTATTATGAATTGGTATGATTTGTATATTTTGAAATTGTCAATATGTAAGTTCAACTACTATTAATTTAGTTTTAAGAAAAGTGTCATTTTAAGTTCTTTTAAAATTAATTTTGACATACCTTAAAATTATACCTTAACCAGCATATTATATATATTTCATCTGCTCATTGATGAAAGCTATTGATATTAAATTGCAGATCATATTCTCAAAGACTCAGGAAGATAAAAACAAAATATGAATCTGAAGCATACTAAGTATTATACAATCTTCCCTAACCTGATAGACTTCAGATAGACTGAAATATAACTTTCAGACTAGCATTATCTTATTTAGAAAAGTTAGTTGGTTTAAAGCAACTGGCAAAAGATTAAATTCAAACCAATATTCTATCCTACTAGGTTAAAAAAGTCATAAAAACATGCTAAATTATATTTCTGAATATATTATACACAAATGCATTCTATAATATACATTTTATTTATATATACTATCTTCTAGGCTTATTACATTTCCTAATAACATATTGGCTAGAAGAGTAGAGTTATTATTATTCAGCAAAGGCTCACAATCACTGAAAGTATGTCAAAGCTGTCAATTATAGAAGTCAACCTTGCACCAGTTCAAGATTTAAAATAAAAAGAAGAAAAGTTTCACATTATTTATTACTATGTTCCAACATTTTGAACTCTTCTACAATAATCTATTAAATACATTTAAGTCTCTTTGGTAAATGATATGTAGTACTATATGTAAAGGATCATCACTAGAGCCATGGATTTTTCTTATCTATATTATATTTTCATGGCCAGGTAAGAACATTGGTAGTAAAATGAATTTATAACTTTAATTTTAATGTTATTTATTTCTCAAACAAGCTACATATGAATAATGTATATCAAAGTATACCAGTGTATTTATAGGATGATATCTTGACTTGATCTTAGCTCTAACCTAATGGAATAGCTAATTATTTTCAAAACATGATTTAATGCCAGCACCATTTTTCTCCTAAATTTCTACCCATGTAAATTTTCTACCCATTATTTAATAAAATAATACTCACTGTTCTTTTTATAAAACATGATCTCTCCTTTGAATTCTATTTTTTCTTCCAATGACTTTTCAATTTGGAGAATCATTTGTTCATTTGTTTCAGCACCATATAAAAATTTACAGCTGCAGCTCTTCTGCATGACTTCGGTCCGTGCAAATCCAGAAAGCTCACAGAAGCCATCGGAACAGTAAACTATGGGGAATCCTTTAGCCACCTGAGCATTGGCAAGAATGAAATTACTATCTGCAAAAAGAGAGACAAAAGTACAATATTTATAAATGTGATCTGCTTATTCCAGCGTACTTTCCCCAGAGGATGTCCTCCAGATACTGTAAACCACAAAACCCAACAGTACCAAGCAGAATATTTCATGATTAGGAATGAGAAGTTCAGGTCAAAACATCTTAAAGGTGCTTGGTTGAAGAAGGCACAGTGTTATATGTTACGTACTGACGCACCAAGTACGTATTTGCATACTCGCCGCTGATTGGCTTAGTCAGCGGCGGGAAAATTGGACCACTGTCACTGGCCAGCAGGCTGCAGAGAAACCCTTTAAAAGCGGCTTCCCTGCCACCAGCCGGCAGTCTGCATTCGCTACTGCTAACCACAAATAAAGGTGCTGAACCGTTCCTACATCTTGGCTATTCTTCCCGCGCAAATCTAACATTATATTATTTCAAACACTTGTTAGAGCCACGGTGGCACAGTGGTTAGAATGCAGCACTTTTGCTGATCACCAGCTGCCAGCAGTTTAGCAGTTTGGGTCTCACTGGCTCAAGATTGACTCAGTCTTCCATCCTTCCGAGGTCGGTAAAATGAGGACCCAGATTGTTGGGGGCAATATGATGATTCTGTAAACCTCTTAGAGATCTGTAAAGCACTGTGAAGCGGTATATAAGTCTAAGTGCTATTGCTATTGTTCACAACTGAGTAATATAGAAATTTCAAGTATCTGCTAAGATATTAATGATTTGAGTGATCTTAATGAATATTTGAATAGGATCACAAATATGTACAGAAAGCAAGGTTTTGTCATTTTATAGGATACAATAAATTTCTTAAAAAATTACTCTTCATCAAATTAAAAATAATAGCAATAGCACTTAGCACTTAGACTTATATACCGCTTCATAGTGCTTTACAGCCCTCTCTAAGCAGTTTACAGAGTTAGCATATTGCCCCCACAATCTGGGTCCTCATTTTACCCACCTCAGAAGGATGGAAGGCTGAGTCAACCTTGAGCCGGTGAGATTTGAACCGCCGAACTGCAGCTAGCAGTCAGCTGAAGTAGCCTGCAGTGCTGCACTCTAACCACTGCGCCACCTCGGATCCTCGATAAAAGGAAACAATCACTGAGACACCTTGGCAGAGGAAGAGACGTCCATTTTCAGTCATAGAAAAGATGTGGCTTATTACTATTAATCCAGTTAATAAGAAAAGTAGGGTAGTATTCTCAAATTGAATAATCATCACAGAAAAAAGTTGCATATTGTCTTGCATTTATACTCAAAAGTTTTTAATTCCCCTCCCAAATTTCCCCCCCCCCAATAAACAAACATAGCTAGGAAAAGGGATAATGTATCCCTTTCTGCCATGAAAATTGATCTTACCAGTAAAATAGATATTTATAATATATGAATTGTTTGTGAACAGGTAATTTAATCCTAAAGATGTTTTTTGGCTTTTAAAAGATTTTTCATACCTGTTGAAAGTTGTTGTTTTTTTTAAAAAAAACAGGGCTTTAATGTGTCATTCTTGTTTTATACAATTAATCATGAGACTTTTCAGCTGCCTTTCTTTTCTCAAATTGAAACTATCAGATCTTTGATTCAAAACCTCAAATTTCTGGTTCAAATAATCCCCAAAGCTTTTCTTTGCATCACTTCAGTCATTCTAAAAACTGTATGTAATCAGAAAAAAAAAAGTTTCAGAAAAAGTAATTTCCCCAGAAATCAGCCGACCTGCTATCAGTTCAGCAGAATAGTATTTTGTAAACATGGTAGAAGACTTTTGTTTTCTCTGCCGTCTTTATTTTTGATCCATTGAAATTCAAATACAAACTACTGCTATTCAATAATTTAGGCAGTAACATTTCTCTATACCAGTTTATAATAAAGCAATCAAAGGATGAGAATATTCCTACTTTGCATGGAAGTGATGGACATCTACTTCACTGTGTGACACCGGACTATATACATACATACAGCAAATATACATTGATTCTAATTGAAACAAAAAATTCAGAGGGATCATGCTGAAAAATTCTTTCCCCATTCTAAAATTTCAAATTGTTTCAGTTTATTTTTAAGCCTGTTTTATTTTAACATTTTCAAAATTATTATTATTATGGAATCTTTCTATTCTAAAATCCAGTATGTAATTTATGATGCAAACTCTTCTACTGATAGGCTGTATAAACTCAGATTATTTTTACATTGTGCTACAGGGCCCTTACAAGTACAGTATATACATTTATTATCCCTTTAAAGCCAAACCTACTGCTTCCCTTCTTGATTCTGACAATACATATACAAAAGCTCTTTCTGGAATTATTCACAATGTTTAAACAGGTTTCATTTGCTGAATATGCATCCAAAAGCTATGTAATTCAAGTCATTGTTTGACTCCGCTAACCACTTCTTTGCTTTCCTAAATGGAAAATGACTATTATTATCAGTTAGATGGCTTTTTATATGCTGCTTCTGCTGTCAAAACAAAATCAGATTCCATACTAGTACAAGAATTAAAATCATATGCTTGCTGTATAAATGGATGACTGAGACTCTGTATTATAGTTAATGATAATGTTATCTAAAAATCATCTGTAGCTTTCAAATTAATTTATTCCTGGATTTCTTCTTATTCTCTCAGTTAATTCAGTATGAATTACATGAAGCACAAAGGAACACTGAATAGATTAAAAGGGATTTTAGGTCATGCTAATTAATTATAAAAGGATTTCAACATCTTTTATAGCATAAAAATGCCAAAAGAATGCAGGAATGGGATAAAAACTTGGCAAGTTTTATTAATTTAGATCTAGAATGTCTGCATAAATCCTCTAGGATATGTACACCTCACTGATCTCTAAAATTGCTAAATTTACATACTATTGAAATAGTTTTCTGGCCATTATGATGTACTCTGAAATTGTAGGCATAGATTTTTATGCTACATGGAAACTTATAAATCATTGTTTGGTATGTAGCATGCACATATTTAACAAAGAGGAAATCTTTTAATATGAAGAATAATTAACATCAATAATTAATAGCAATAGCACTTATACTTACCGTGTTTCCCCGAAAATAAGACAGGGGCTTATATTTTTTTGACCCCCAAAATATGGCCTTGGCCTTATTATCGGGGGGGGCTTATTATTTTTGGGGTGCAGGAGGCGGGGCAGGACACGAGACGCGCGTCTTACTGGAATCTGGCAGCTCCGTGGCGTCTCTCGGCCGGTCTGTTTAGTTCCAGTTCCAGTTCCAGCTCCAGCCATCACCATAGAGCAGGAAGCGCACTCGCAGAGCGGCCGCTGCCCTGGCTGGGGTTTGGAAGCCACAGAGCCGGAGTTTGGGGGAGAGAAAGGAAGACAGACTTCTGCTTTCCTTGCATGCCGCCAAAAGCAGAAGCAGCAGAAGTCTTTCTTTCTTTCTCTCCCCCAACCTCTGGCTCTGCGGCTTCCAAACCCCCGCCAGGGCAGTGGCCGCTCTGCGAGTGCGCTTCCCGCAGGCCTCCCCTTCCCCCCTGCTCCTCTCCGCTCCGATCTCCCCACGGTCCCCCCACCTGAGCACTGACTGACCGGAGCGCCCGCCGGCATGCCCGGGAAGCCCCTCCGCCTTGGGAGTCAACAGACGGGACGGCGATTGAGCCGGACCCTGGGGAGGGGAGCCTCGCAGGACCCTTGCTTGCCCTCCCTTCCTCCCGCAGGCCCCGTTTACTCTTCCCAGGTGCCCGGAAGCGAGACACCGGGCAGCCACGCCGAGGGCAGCCCCAACAGACGCGGCTCGGCCGGCCTGGCCACGGCCAGTGCTCCCTGCCTGCAGCTGACCTTGGCCTGCAGGGGACTGACCGGGGCTTCCATAGGCTGCGGCGGTGAGGGCAGCAGCAACACCCACAGTGCCTCAGCCATCTCCGCAGAACAGAAGCAGCCAACGACCAAACCTCTCAGGCGGGCGGGGGGGAGGGCACGTAAGACACAGCGCCAGGACAAGGAACCTTTTGGCTGCATGCAAGAAATCTTTCTCCCCTTTCGCTCCAAGAGGCTGCTCAGGCGCAATGAGTCTCACGAAGACTAATTTCTGGCGGAATTTGGAAGAGAGAAAGATTTCTTGCGTGTAGCCAAAAGGTTGCTGCCGAGAGAGAGAGGGGGGGGAGGGAAGGAAGGGGGAAAGGCAGGTACTTTGCCTCAGGCAGCCCGCGAGTTTCTTCTCCCTCCCGCTTCACTCGAGATCCGGAGGCGGGGGAGGGTCAGTGAACACAATACCGAGGAACGGGTGGCTGTTCCTGCAGGGGATTCCCACGCACCGCCCTCGCCTGCATCCCCCGTCTGAAGGACGTGGGGAGGGCAGGTGGAGGATGCATTGCATACGCTGCTGGGGGCAGCCGAGAGGAGCCGAGCTAGTCCCACGGGGTGTGTGCGCACCTGCCTCTCACTTGCTCTCACTCTCCCGGCCGGGAGCTGCTCTTTCTGCGGCGGGCACTCTTTTGGCCGGGAGAGAGAGAGCGAGGGGTGGGTATGTGCACACTCCACGGGACTGTCTTGGCTCCTCTGGGCTGCCTCCGCCCGCATTTTGAAACGTGCTCCTGCCTGCGAGGCAGCGGCAAGGCAGGGATCGATGTTCGCTTCCTCTTCCTCGCAGGCAGGAGCGTGTTTCAAATTGCTGTAGGCAGAGCCCAGAGGAGCCGAGCTAGTCCCGCGGGGTGTGTGCGCACCCGCCTCTCGCTTGCTCTCACTCTCCCAGCTGGGAGCTGCTCTTTCTGCGGCGGGCACTCTTTTGGCTGGGAGAGAGAGAGCGATGGGTGGGTACGTGTACACTCCGCAGGACTGTCTTGTCTCCTCTGGGCTGCCTCCGGCAGTGTTTTGAAACGTGCTCCTGCCTGCGAGGCGGCGGCGAGGCAGGGATCGATGCTAGCTTCCCCTTCCTCGCAGGCAGGAGCGTGTTTCAAATTGCCATAGGCAGAGCCCAGAGGAGCCAAGCTAGTCCCATGGGGTGTGTGCGCACCCGCCTCTCGCTTGCTTTCCCGGCCAAAAGAGTGCCCGCCGCAAAAAGAGTGGCTCCCGGCATGTCCCCCCCCTTTCCCCAGAATCTCTGGATCTCTGGACACATGGCTGCCACTCAGGAGAAGAAGAGAGAGAAGAGGCGCTGCGAGGCTTGGGAGAAGAAGAGAGTGGGGCGGTGCTCCCCCCTCGCTGGCCGAGATCAGCAGGCCAGATTCGAGGAGCTGAACGCGCCGCCACCCGGGAAGAGAACAACATGAGAAATGGGCTCTCTCGCAGGACCTGCTCTCTTTCTTCTTCTCCTCAGTGGCAGCGGTGCGTCTGGCTCACCGAATCTGGCCTGCCGATCTCTGGACACATAGCTGCCACTCGGGAGAAGAAGAGAGAGAAGAGGCGCTGTAAGAGACCCCATTACTCACGTTATTTTCCCGGGTGGCGGCAGCTTGTTCAGAAGTTTTTCTTTACATTGGAGTTTTCCCAAAGACCAGCCGAGAGAGAGTAGTGGCGGAGAGAAGCCAGACGCTGGTAAGATGTGCATCTCGCAGCCCACCCCTCCCCATCCCCTGCCTCACCTGCCACCCCCAAATTGTGCCCAAACATCTTAACAGCGTCTGGCAGCTTCACCGCTTCTCGTTCTCGGCCGGTCTTTGCAGGGAAACTCCAATGTAAAGAAAAACTTCTCGCGAGTGCGAGTTGTTAATTGCTCGCACTCGCGAGAAGTTCTTCTTTACATTTCAAGGAGTTTCCCTGCAAAGACCGGCCGAGAAAGAGAAGCGGCGAGCTGCCAGACTCTGGTAAGATGTTCGGGCACGATTTGGGAGAGGCAGATGGGGCAGGGGATGCGTGTATGTAGTTGGGGAAGGGGCCTTATTTTCGGGGGGGGGCTTATTTCAACGCATGTCCCGAAAAGCCCTGTTGGGCTTATTATCAGGACATGTCTTATTATGGGGGAAACACGGTATATACCGCTTCATAGTGCTTTACAGCCCTCTCTAAGCAATTTACAGAGTCAGCATATTGCCCCCAACAATCTGGGTCCACATTTTACCGATCTCAGAAGGAGGGAAGGCTGAGTCAAACTTGACCGCTTAGAATCGAACTGGAGTGAGCAGTGCATTAGTCTGCAGTACTGCATTCTAACCACTGTGCCAGTGGGGCTCTTTTAAGCACAAAGGTCAAGATTTTTTTTAACATCATACAAAGGCATATAAACAGAAAATGGCTTGGTTAATGTATATATTTTCTAGGCACAAAATAAAGAAATTATTATATCTTATTCTAACACTCTGACTGATACATAATTTCCACTTCAAGAAAAGTAGACAAGTTTGCTAGATTCTTATCAAAGAAATTAAGAGAATCAAATCTTCATTCTTCTGCACTGGCCACATCCAATCAATTTAGCCATTTTCACATGGGGAAAATCATGTTGCACCTCCTGCAATGTAGCTGATGAAAAAAAAGTGAAGGTTGTCAAAAGAAAAGATGGCATATTAATTCGATATCTCTAAATATACAAGGTCTGAATCTTTTCAGAACTGAGCACTGAGTCCTCATTTATTTTAACCCACATCTGATTTTAATGATTATTCCAATTTATTAATGGACGGTTGGTAGGTTATTATACAAAATGAACTAAAATGAAGCATATGAATTCTTTCCAACCATGTAGTGATCATGATTGGCACAAGGAGGTTTTCTTTTTCATTTTTGTTATATGGTTGCATTAACATTTGTCTGACAACTGGTGATTTACATAACAAGTCATGCAAGCGAGTTGTCATGGCCTTTTAAGGGCTGAAAGAGCATGTCTGACTAAGTCACTGTTGGTTTGCCTAAACCTGATCTACTAGACCAAACTGACTGGGTTGACTTAATGAGGATGTACAAATTTGAAATTTTCAAGATAAGTCAATTGGTCAGAATCTTATCTTAACATTTAGTTATCTTGTAAGTTTCAGATTTGGAATATTTTTCCTGATAAAACTTTATATTGGACAATGATGATACAATAATAGGGAAGATAATTGGTGGCATCAAAAGTATGGAAATATGCAGACAACCTATTTGCCTAAATGTAGCTGATGCTTCCTTAATATCTCAAGGCTCCATAACTGTGCTTCCTTAGTTCAATTACAGCTTCATTCATTATGCATAGATATGGCACACTGTAGATATTAAATAAATGATAATGTTGATTGCAATATAATTAAAACACCACTACCTAGAAGGCTTTGGACAGAGCAAGAAAATGTAAATACCAAGCCAGGTTTATTAAACTCCTGACCTTGTTTACCCTGATGCTAGCTCTCTTTTTAAATATGTAATATGCATATAAAGTATTAACATACTGAAAAAACATTAAATAATCACATATTTTACATGTAAAGCATCTAGATGTACTTATAGAACTATGAAATATATAGTCAAATGTATATTTTTTGAGATATAAGTTAGATGTATAGAACATTTGTGCCATTTACAGGGTAAATGGAAGATGGAGGGTAAAATTATGAAATAATTTGTATAATGCAAACTTGCTATTGTCTATGTACCATAACATTCCATCTACTTACAAAAGGGGTGACACTTTCATTATGATGGCCAGAGGCAAATGCAACAAGGGTGAAGGGTACCCAAAAGGCTGGTTCAATTGTGATTCAAAGCACATACCCTTTTCTACATTCTAAGGCAGCGGTTCTCAACCTGTGGGTCGCGACACCTTTGGGGGTCGAACGACCTTTTCACAGGGGTCGCTGTGTGCGCTAGCCCGCCATCGTGATGCCACCATCAGCAGGGGTGAAATACTCCTGGTTCGGCTGTGCCTGTGGGTCACCGGACAGCCGGTAGCGACGGAAGCGGGAGACTTCGCCCACCCACCCGGACGCCGCCATTTGGGTTCCTTTACCCTCTGCGCATGTGCAGAACGCTTTGTGCATGCGCAGAGGGTAAAAGAACCCAAATGGCAGCGTCCGGGTGGTGTCCGGGTGGGTGGGCGGTCTGTCGCTATCGGCTGTCCAGCGACCCGCAGGCACAGCCGAACCGGGAGCATTTTGCCCGTTGAGAACCACTGTTCTAAGGCATATTTTCCTAATACATTAGGAACCATAAAACAATAAAATTGAAATCTTTTCTACTTTCTGTCTACTTTTGACATCGTAGAAGTTAATTCTCAAATTAGCTGCAATACTTTGCCACTGAGAATCAATGAGTGAATAAAGAGAAGTTATAATGATGCAGTCAACCCTAATCTTATTTATGAAAAAAATGTATAGCACTTTCACACACCAATCCAGAATCAGCACTACCTGTCCAATTTCATAAAGTCAGCTGCTTTTGGGAACTGAATCAATGTATTGGTTGCTTTAATTAGCTTTAGCTATTTTAATTAGTAATAGGGTTGCATTTTTAAGTGCACACAGCCCTTGCCACAGTATTCTTAGGAATGAAAAAAGTAGAGAGAAATGTAGGCTGGCTTCAAACTGCTTTTCAGAGATTTGGGAATAGAACTTGTGATAGAATGAATATTTTAAGAAAGACAAGCTTCTAGTGGAGAATAATGGTGGGCTGATGCTCCCCAAGGGATTGAAGAAACACTGCAGTTGAGAATGCTAGCTGGAAGGCAGATTCTGGCCAGCACAACCTGGATCAAAAGGAGATTGTGAGATTAAATTGCGGAAACAGAAAAGTTTTTGCAATTGGTTTGAGAGTTCAGTTGTAAAGAGTCCTGGGATTCTACCTATGCTCCTAACTGTGATGGAGCCAGTATGGACATTATGTCCTGCTTTCCCCATTTCTTAATCACTTTGGGAAGCAATTAATTTACAGATCAAGAGAGATTTCCTCTGTAGCAAAAAATAAGACTCCTTGCAGTGAGTTAAATCTTCTTTTGAGATTACAGAAAAACAAGAAAAAAAAGACTTTGATTTAAAGATATGAGAATTATTTGCAAAAGGCTTAATTAAGAGAAAAGGCAAGAATGTTTTAAAATGGACAAGAGGGCAATCTTTTTTTCTATTTCTATTTTTATCAATTTTACTTTGGATGAAAATGCTTTGATATAAATTTGTATTAAGTCAGTTAAAGAGACTAGTCCTGCGTGGGAATGCTTGTTATTTATTTTTAAATAGTTTAACTAGTGGATCTTACATAACAAAAGATAAAATAAAGAATCAGACTATAATGCTTAGTTGCCATGGAGTAAAATGTGTTATGACTGAAGATATCCAGAACTATTAAAATAAAACTGTCAAAACCACAAAAATATAATAAGGGGAAAAAAGGAATAGCTTTTTTTTCTTTTCCCTGTTTGAGACATCTCCGCTTTTAGATTACTATTATGAAAATGGCCACTAGAAAAATGGTAAGGCAAGAGGGTGGCCAAAAGGGCATATAGGGAAGGGGTTATAGGTGGGTGAGAAGAGTTGAAAGTGCCTCTGTGGTTATAGGTTCACATGTTCTGCCAAGTGCCTGCTTTTTGATCACATGACTATGGGAATGCTACAACAGCTATAACTTCGGAAACAGGCCCTAAAACTATTTTTTTCAGCACTGTCATAATTTCAAACAATTACTGAACAAATAGACATAAGTTGAGGACTTTCTGTAAAAAGAATAAATTAGAAAAGGTGCCTGGATCATTGGTTATCAATTCTGTACTGTAAATGTTTTGAGGATGAATTCCTACAATTTCTGCAAAGCAGAATGAACTTTATTGCACAAGGAGGGAAGAAGTCAAAGATTTAGAAAGACGTTAATGTAACATTAATATCCAAAGAGGGGCAAGAGTTTAGCAAGAAACAACAGACAACATAACTATTGAATAATGATTATATATTGGTTACAATTATTTTAATTGAAAGACTGAAAACAGTTTTTAAGAATTTATTCATGATGATCAAGGTGGGTTTCTTTATCTAAAAGCTAAAGGCCAATGTTTGAACTTTGGCCTTTATATTTTGGAATACATGAAATGTCATAGGTGTTGTGGCTTGCCCCCGTCCCGTGCAGCTGCTCATGGATCCGGACGACCAGGAACAGTCCATAGGGTGGCAAGAGCGGTCTGTAGCGCCGGCACCGGAGTCCGAGACCGAAGAGGAAGCAGGGCCAGAGGACGATGCACAATCAGGGCCTTCTGCACCTCCTCAGCAGGAGTTCAGTGACTCCAGTGAAGAGGAGGGGCCTCTGATTGATGCCAGAGCACACAGGGCAGCTAGCCGGCAAGAGTGGCTGTGTAGAAGGAGGTCTCCTCGAAAGTAAGCTTGCCGGCAGAGGGGCCACGCCCTAAGAC
>QLTV01003975.1:1183011-1194342 GCA_003457575.1 Thermophis baileyi
GTCGCTGTTGGAAAAGGGTTCTTTTATTTGTAGTCCATAAATTGAGTGTAGACTGTTGCAGAAGATGAGATCGAGGCAATTGTTGAGTCTAGTGTTGTTTGTTACTAGTTGATCTAGTCCTAGATTAGTAATAGCATTGTATAGGGTTGAATGTATGGGTTCAGTTGTACATTCATTTAGTGTCCAGTTAATATGAGGTAGGTTGAGAACACCAAGAAAAATGAGAGGGTGTGGGTAGGAGGCTGCCCACGTTAGTAGTGAGGTTAACTTGTTTGCATGTGTGATGTCATAATCGGGGGCTCTATAACATAGTAGAAAGCAAAGTGTGGTATTTAAGGACAGATAAGTGACTGTCTAGACACTTCTTAAAAACATCCAGTGATGGAACGCCCATGATTTCTGGAGGCAAGCTGTTCCACTGGTTAATTGTCCTCACTGTTAGGAAGTTTCTCCTTAACTCCAGGTTGCTTATCTCTTTGATTAGTTTCCAACCATTGTTTCTTGTCCTGCCCTCTGGTGCTTTGGAGAATAATTTGACCCCCTCTTCTTTGTGGCAGCCCCTCAAATACTGGAATACTGCTATCATGTCACCCCTAATTCTTTTCTTTAGATTAGCCAAACTCAAATCCTGCAGCTGTTCTTCATATGTTTTAGTTTTCAGGCCTTTGATCATCTTAGTTGCTCTTCTCTGAACTTTTTCCAAAATCTCAACATCTTTTTTGTAGTATGGTGACCAAAATTGGTTGCAGTATTACATGTGTGGTCTTACTAGGGTTTTATAAAGCGTACTAATATTTCACGTGATCTTGATTCTATGCTTCTGTTTATACAACCCAGGATTGTATTAACTTTTTTGGCTGTTGCTGCTCACTGCTGGCTCATATTCAAGTGATCATCCACTAAGACTCCAAGGTCCCTCTCACAGAATTGGTGTCATCTACTATGTTTTTGTGAGTGCAAATGAAAGTAAAAATCCACAAATTGGTGCTAGTTGCATAGTATGCTCTATTGGAAGGTGATAATTGGAAGGAAAAGATATGTGTTTGGTGAAGAATTATGCAAGACACTGAGTGAATGCAATATAGAGAGAAAGATGGATTGGTTGTAATAAGACAAGAAAACATAAAAAAGACATTGGGACATTTTTATATGGAAGGTTTAATAAGGATGCAATTGATAAGTATTGTTTCAGAAAAGTCTGATTATGTAGTTTAAGAATAAATGCATATAGTGTAAGTACACCGAACATGGATGAATATCAGTCTAAAATCATAATTGAGCTGATTATAATTAGATATTGAGAGAATTAGACAACTCACCAGTGACAGGAGGTTTGAAAATGGGACATATCCTTATTTGTAACTTGGGGGAAACAGACACGGGGGAAAAAAAGAATTGAAATAAAATATAATGAAAGTAGAATGAATGCAAGAAGAAGAGGTATGAATCACATATGGGGGAAAAATGGAAGATAAATGAATTTTCCAGTACAATGAAAGGAATGTGAATATAAAGAAAGAGGATGCGAAATGCTACAGAAATATGTGGAGATGCATTAAGAAAGGGGGGAAAAAAGGATGCTTAGAGAGTGATGAAGTGAAAGAGGCTTTGGATCAGAAAAAATGCATATAAAATAATTTATATCAGTCAAAGACATCAAGGAATTGTTAAAATTAAAAAAGGCAAAGAAAATGAACGATGACTTTGATGAAAATTAAACAATTATTTGAAAGTGGGTGAAAAGAACTACACAAAGAATATCCAGGAATTAATTATGCAAATGATCAAGTGAAGAAATTATACAAATGATTAGTGATATGTTTAAGAATGGAATTGAAACAAATGTTATAAATATTAGCATCCAAGAAACCACTGACCAATCACTGACCATCAGCATAAAGCAGTTTTAAAACTATACTCATCTTTTTCCAGTCCAGTTTCCCTCAAAATATATTCAGCCTATTGTTTGAATAAATAAGGGAAGAGTATACAGCCAAATTTAAGTTTATTCACTTCATTATATTCATATGAAATCATTAGTTTATAAATAACTAAATCTTAGGCTACAGTCCCATATTTGCACAGAATTCAAATGGTTACTAAAGTAATTACGGTACATGCTTTACTTGATCAATTAATATATCCCACATAATCATATGAAAGAATATGTATTCATGAATGTGTGCACTTGTGTATTCTTAGATTTTTATGAGACTCATATGTGAAATTCTCAAGTAAAAAAGGCAATAAGAACACTAGTTACTTTGGTATTTCTCTGCTCTTACCATTGCTCATTACCATAATAAGTAGTACACAATATATAGCAGTTCCATTTGTGTACCTTTCCAGGTGCATGTAAGGAGCAGATAATTATCAAAAACCTCCACTGCTCCTACAGTCATCAACCTGAGAAGGTGCACAAGTGGTATACAGGGATTTCTATGGAGGTTGTTAGCCATGATCTACATAAATATGCTACTGCTGCTGCTTTTGAAACAAGTCATTAGATGTGGAAGGTCTGGGTATTATCTATCTCTTATTACAACAGTGTAAAGTTTAATTCATTAGGCAATTGATTATAATAATGTTTCATTACTCTGACTTGTAACATCTAACATATATGCCACACATTGTATTTTTATTATTTGAATTTATGCAACATAGTGCAACTTGAAAATAATTTTAAAGCAATTTACTTCTTAAGAAAAAACTCATATAATGAAATAGCATACAGATGATGTTAATTTTTCACCAGGAGGGAATAAGCCAGTAGAAATAAATACAATCAAAGGATACATTGCACACAAGAGTTAATGTTAAAAATGAAAAATAATTATTATTAGTGAATCTAATCCTGTGCACCCAACTTCTACACATATGCACATGGCTTGAAAATGCAGAATACATGGAATTTCTGTCAGGAATAAACCAGAATGTATCTAAATATTTTATTTTATGTTTATTTATGGTGATATTCTTAGTCAGAAGTGTGCAGCTTTTGTTTGTATAACATAGTGAGACCTATATAAACCAGCACAGCAGGTAGCCACACTTAGATAACATTGATTGATCTCAAAAAAGCTGTTAAACCAATGGAAACTCCCAGAGCTAGAACTTTAGCTGTGGAAAAAATTCAATCCCAGAAGAATGCAATAGCAAATGACTTCCAGATCATTTTGTCAAAACAAACAAAAGCCTTGGGAATATACATATGGTCATCAGATTCATCAATTCAAGGAGATTTCACCTTCTAGGCCAACCAAAAATGTCAGTTTCCCAATTGTGTGGGTGATAAAGGAAAAAGAATTATCAGCTGTTGATGTTTACTAATAATGAGTAAACTTCTAAATATGACCAGAAATTAACTAAATTCAGGAGTTTTGCAGAGATACTACAAATTAAATTACATTATAGTACTTAGAGACAGATCACTGGTATTCCAAGAATTTAATTTGTAGTTCTGAATTAATATGCTTCTAAGAAGATGATTCTTTTTAGAAATACTGCAAAGAATTATGATTTCATTTCTACTATAACAACATACCTTATTTTTTCCTTTCATTGTTTCTAAACTATTTTTGTGTTGTATATATGATTTATTATTCTTTAGTCTAGACTCATACACTGAATAATGATCAGTTCCTGAACTACAATTTTCTCTAACATGCACCTTCAGGTATCTATTTTCCAGATGGTACTACATATATAATATGCTAGAGGTATATATAAAATTGGAAATTCTTGGAAATTCCCTGTTTATCTTTAGGTATTGTTTATTTTCTTGAGAGTTATATCAGGTATCTTTTAAAATACAATCTAAAATTTTGTGCATATTTTGGTTAGTTAGATGAAGCTTTCATATGACCTCAACATTCAATTGTATATCCTTAAAAGAATGTAGTTTTGAACTCAGGCTTTAACTTACAGAAATAAAATTTAGCAATTTTATATTTTTCACTGTTAACAGTTGCTCTTAAAATTGCAATCCTTCTTATATCATGAAAATGTGCTGCTAAATTATTCTTAATTAACATTTGAGACAAGGATCATAAACCTAAGTATGAATAAATGCTAGTATTGAGTATTCCATGTTAGATGCTACTTTTCTTCCATCAAATTATGGAAGATTGAAATGTTCAAGGTTTCATTTTAAATGAAGAAATTAATATGATTTTTTTACATTCTCACATATTTATTGTTGATTATTTAATTATGTTATCAGGTAAACACAAACAATATTTTAAGAGTGTTTATTTGTTATCTATACCTCCTCCTTGAAGTGACACAAACTCATCATTTTCCTGGAGCCTTGGATAGGGAAAAATAGGCTCAGATACACCCTAAGCAAGATGTAGTAGCTGCTAATTTGAAACCTCCTGATGGCACAACAATTCTAAGTTTGACTCTCATTGAAGTTGGTCCTTTACAGGAAATTATCTGATTCTTCTGAACTCACAGCTCCAGCTTAAAAAGGGCCTTTGCTCAACTTTAGCTGGCATGCCAGCATAATCTTATCTAGCACTGAGGAAGATAAATTTTAGTTGTAACTCTCTGTACATGGAGCTGTACATAGGGCTGTACATCCATCCAAAAACATCAAAAAGAATATTCTTATTGGACAGTTACAGTACGGTCATGTTATACTGCTAATGCAAGTATAGCATTGGTTGTCAGTAGTTTTCAGATCCAGTTCAAAGTGATGCTCACTAGCTTTACAATCCTGGATAGCTAAGATACCCTCCAGCCCAAGAATAAATAATAACCCCCAAATCACATCATTAATAGCAGAGTTATCTAGCCACCTAGCCCAAAATCTTGGGGAAATAATCAAATTTTGTGAAAGGCTAAAAAGGTTAGCTCTGCTTTGTTAACTCTGTGATCCAGTAGCTGTCTTCTGTCCTTATATGAAGAGATGTAGCACCACGTCAGGTATCCTATACTGGAGATATTTTTCCTCAGAACAGTTACCCCTTCCTTTCCTTCTTAAGACAAGATAAGCTGCTATTCTTATGGCTTTTCAAAGTTTTTAAAATAATAATATTCCAGAAGGCCATCAGTGATTAATGCAAAGCCATAGAAGCTAATGGTAATTCCAAATTTCTGTGTTGTTAACATAATTTGCAATTTGTTATAATGTTATAATTTTAAAGATTTTTTTTACCCCGCCCTTTCTTTCCATATTCAGTAGTCTGCTTACAAACTTTCAAGTTACAAACTTTCTCTGGTACTAGCCAACCTCTCCTCAATCTAAACTCCTTCCTCCTATTTTTCCCACAATACCAAACCTGTGAGGTGAGTTGGATTGAAAGAGAGTGAGTGGACCAAAGGTATTCAGCTGGTTTTTCATGCCTAAGGCAGGACTAGATAGAACTCATAGTCTTCTGGTTTCTAGGCTAGCACTTTAACCACTACACCAAAGAGGTGTAGTGATAACTATACACCATCTAAAGTCTGTTTGGATTGAGAGGGTGGACAAATAACATTGACCAATCAATCTCAGCATTAATATCTGTAATGATCTGTGAAACAAATCCTTTCTTACCATTATTCTTTCATAGATTTTATCTATTTTAAATCCATTGTAATTTCCAACATACATATTGGTATAAATTCTTTTGCATTGTATACAATACAGTGATTCTTTTGAAAACATGCTGTGAACAGCTAAATAGGTTTGTATTGGGAGGCTTCTTTGAGAACGGAAGCCTAAATTCCCAGCTGTGTGGTTCTGCCTCTGAGGCATGTTTTCATTAGTAGCTGCAGATGGGAAGAAATTATCTGGGGACTAAGAATTTACTCTTACTTTTTGTAACAAGCAACCTGAAGAAAACTATTGGTTGAGTTTAGCTGAAAGACCAATTGAAATTGCCAGCTCTGAAGCAACATAACTGAGCTGTTGGGGGGGGGATCTTTTGGCATTACTATTTAGAATACAAAATCATCCGACAACATTATAAAACATTTTGAATCACAGTGTGTTAATGAATGGACAGAAATGTGCTTTGAAAAAAAAAGAAAAGATTTATTAGATCACTTCAAAGATTTTCTGAGGTATAAATTCTCTGGAGATTATTTTTCCTTCAGCAAACATTCTGTTTAGAAGAGGAGAAAAACATTACCTTTGTTTAAAGCAGAAAAACACTTATTTTGTTTAAAGCAAACATCCACCCATGCATCCCTGCACATGTACACAATTTACATATCTGGGCTGGGCTATATAAACAAACCTCATAGCAAAATCAGAGTTTTCTCTTTGGTGCCATCTAGTTGTTGTACGCCTGTTTTCAGCCTAGGTCTAAAGTTTTAAGGTATATGCACATTCAAACACATTTTCTTAATTCTGTATCTTTAAATGAGAATCCTGGGATCACATTTCTTTCTTAGCCACTTTGCAATTAAGAATGGGCTTTTGAAGTTCCTGCTTTATGTGGTCCCAAAGTTATCTTTTGGTAGCTCTCTGATCCTCTCTGACCATAATTGCTGTAAACATTGGGTAAGTCCTAAAACTGCTATCTCATTGTTAAAAAAACAAAGCAAGCCCTAAAATATACACTCCTGTCCACATTTGCAATGTCCTTTCCTTTTGTAGACCTTCAGATTTCCCACTACTGATATAGACAGAAGTTTCTGGTTTTCTTCCTTCAGCCCTCAGCTGAAGTTAGTTTGAGCCCGATATGAGCTATGAGTCAGTTGTCCATTGAGTCCACACAAGCCTCAATTGTGCTCAGATGTTATTACTGACATTTCCCCCAGATTCTGTCACCAAATTTTGCTGGTACCAATGTTGCCACTTTTCATACTACTTCCTCGTTTGTTATTGTTCTGTATAGTTATCTTCAACATCAATCTGCATATTTTCAACATCGATTTATTTGCTTACATGAAGTGCAATAAAACCTGGCATTACCTCCTTCAACCTTCACCCAAGCAGGACTTCTGTGTAAGATTCTTTTTATTAATATTTAATTTCTGTAACTGAATTTTTTCCTGTGTACCCATCTTTATCTTTTTGATGTGCACTTTCTTTTTTGTGATGTGGTCCCTGGCATACCATCTGAAGGCTAATGCAGTCCTTAGACCAAGGAATCTCATGCATCCATAATCTGGCCTTTTGCCTTTTCTAACTAACAGCAGTTCTCCCGATCTTAAAAGCAAAATGTTCCTGTCAGCTCAAGAAACATGTTTTCCCCCCCCCAAAGCAATCAGTATCTGATGAAAGCAGGGGAAAATCAATACCTACACTCTACAATATCAATTACTGAGTTATAATGCATCTGCTCAGGAAATTTCTATATGGAACAGTTGGTTTTCTGCTGAATAATCTACAAATATCTAGGTTGAATGAGCCAGAATTTAGGCACTATATTAGTTTAATTATTCCATATCTGGGATTCCCAGCATGATGTCCCAGGCAACAATTTGCCTACAAATTGTTCCCTTGAAGTTTCATTCTTGTCTTTATAGGGAGAAATAATTGTTTTGTCTAAAAATGAAGAAATTGGAAGCTGGTGTATTTAAAAAAAATAATCCAGTATTTGATATTTTTTTTAAAAAAGGCTCAAGTCTATTATTTTATAGCGCTGGCTCTGGAATCGAAAATATTGAATTGACTAGCATTTTGATAGTAGGCCACAATATATTATCAAAGTTCCAAAGAAATGCACTGATCCAAGAAGCATGAATCTTTTTTCTACCATCTGCTAGGGTTTATATCTGGAAACTGCTCAATTAGTAAATCTATTTCAGTAAATTTATTGGATTTCATTTGGGAAATTTATATGAAATGAACCAAATATAAACTCATACTTCAGCCCCATTTCATGAACAAGTTTGCAAAGTCTGTTTTGCTTTGTTTTAAATTTAGTAGACTTTTCTGTCAAATGGTGTGAAATCCAGAAACAAATTTTGTAAATTTGATGTAGTGGCCATTCTTTCCTGCAAAACAATGCATTAAATATAGATATTACTACATTATCAAATGTTGATGGGTGCTAACAGCCATCATATTTCTTTATTGCATCATTTGATTAATTCATTGTTCATGGTTGAGTCAGTTTCTGAGTGCAGTTTGAAAATTATTATTTTTAAAGCCTTAAATCAAGATTGTGCAACAATAGGCATTAAAAACATAACAGAATAACCAGTGTTAATTAAAAAAAGTGGATGGGACCAGGATTATTGAAATAAGGATTCTTTGTAATAATATTTTTCATCACATTAAAATTACACTATTTGAAGAGCTCTGGGATCACACCTAAGATTTTAGGAATCATATATATTCTTGAGACTACAAGTTGAGCATTTCCTAAAAACTTGTACTTTGAAAAAGGAAAAACAGCTCTTCTTTCCCTTCTGTGCTATTGGCTAATTGCTGATGAAAAGACAGAGAAATTTATTGGACATGGCATCCATTTATGGAATTTCTTAATTCACAGATTAAATCATATATTTGTTTTAAATCTTCAATCACAACTGGGGACTGAACAAAAGTTTGAACAAACTTTTCATTTGCATGTTACAAAATTTATTTATTTTAAATTATAGCTCTCTGTGTCTTTGTAGTTGCTGTTTTAACCAATAATTATACTTTTTCAAAATTATTTGTTAATCTTTTTGTATTTTTAATACCTTGTAGGTCACTTGTACAATTATTCTCTGGACAGGAAAAAATGTGCTTTTATTAAACAAAAATTTCAAAGAAATATTTTCTGTTTAAAACCCAGATATTCATTATATTTCTTAAGGCTTTCTTCGAAATGTTAGAGAAGGAAGGACAAGATTAGAAACACATTTATCATTCAATCCTGAAGTGTAATCATAATACAGACTCTGCACTTTTTAAAATGTGTAGCTTCTATGCATATCAAATTTTTATTTACAGGTTACCCTTTTCACCCGTGTTTAATAATACAACTCTTCCTAGTGATGATATCTGTACCTTTCATAACGTGCTTGCAATAATAGCAATCATTTCAACAAAGTAATAGAAGGTTAAGGATCTCACTAAAGGAAAATAACTACTTGGTGCCTATAATTTTTGAACTATTGTTTAAAAGATAAAGACAGATGGTGACAGCAGATGTTTTCCCCGTTCCTTTTAGCATTAGTGTAGCCTTCCTTCCAGTTTGAGATATCTTCTCTTTAACACAGATTCTAAAGTTGTTGTAGAGATTGTCCAGAACATATTTTGTCTCTCATTAGGAACAGTTAATATGTCATACAGAAATAATCTCTTCCCCAAAATGAAGATTATGCAAGAATGTAACTCTGAAACCAATGTGGTATAATGCTTAAGATACTGAATTGGAACCAGAGTGGTCCATGCTCAGATTGATATTCAGCTGTGGAAACTTTGGATGAGTTGCTTTTTTTTCAGCCCAATGTACAAGGTTGTTATAAGTAAATAAATGGGAGAATGGAGCGCTGGTTACCCAAAGTCCTGGAGGACAGGCAGGATATAAATGAAGCAAATAAAATAATACACAATAAAACATTTCCAGAAGAATAACCTCAATTATGTTTGTGTTAGAACACACTATATTGTAAAAGGATATAGAAAGCAATAATTATGACTGCACTGGTGTTTTGGTTTAATGCTACAGTAGTTCAAGTAAATGCTGCCAATGATTAACAAATAAATATATGCGGTGTGAACAATGCCTTCGTTGATTGTTCAGTTTTACACCATTCATTCCTTTGAAATCCTTCTATTCAATTTTTTCAAAATGATTGATTTATTGATGAAATGATGAAATGGTACACTCCTGGATTTATTTTAAACAAACAAACAAAAAAGCCTAAGGAAATGTAGATAGAGTATAGAAAGAAAAAAAGTAAAAAGTTTCACTGCATTTCAAACCAATATATTTACAAGGCAAGGGTTATAATTATTGTATGATTAAAATATGACTCGCAAACAAAACTGGCAAAAAGGAATTATAGATTATGGTATCCATCAGGCAAAATGGACAGAAGTATTTAAGGCAAAATAAGCAGGGAAAGGGTACTATAAAAATGTAACCAGAAAATATTCCTAGAGGTTATATTTATGATGGGACAGGTGTGATATTGTGACAAAGTGGTATTGTCTGTTCCTGTATTCCAGAACTAGTTGCTGACCCATTCTGGCAGAAGAGGAACTGAATAATGCTCACTATATGCCTTTATAGAAAGCAAGTCTGGTGTAGTGGTGAACCTGGAAACAAGCAGTCTATAAGATTTAGCCTCCCTTAGGCATGAAAGCAGACTGGTTGACTTTGGGCCTGTCACTCTCTCTCAGCCCAACCCATCTCATAGGGTAATTGTTGGGGAAAACAGGATGCAGGAATATTAGGCATGTTCTTTTACCTTGAGATACATATAAAAATATATAGTATAATAATGCCCCCCACTGGTGCACTACCTTGATGTGGTTGTGGGACTTGTGGGTTCTGAGGAACATAAAAGTTATGCAAAAGATTCAACCATATTGCATAGCCATATTTCATCAGAGAAGCCAGATGAAAAGTGTATCTCAATATGGTGAGATATAATTTACAGAAACCATACTGGGTTACTTGTTTAATTTATAAAATTTAATTTATAAAATTTATATGCCGCCCAACTCCCGAAGGACTCTGGGCGGCTTACATCATGTAAAAAAATAAAAATAAAACATATAAAAACAATTTAAAAAACCATATCCATATTAAAATAAAGCATTCACACAACCATACATGGGCCAATCAGAACAACTATTGGCCCAGGCCTGCCGGAAAAGCCAGGTCTTAACGGCTTTACGGAAGGCCAGTAAGGTGGGGGTAGTATGGATCTCAGGGGGAAGTTGGTTCCACAGAGTCGGAACGGCTACAGAGAAGGCACTCCCCCGCGGTCCCGCCAGCTGACACTGTCTGGCCGACGGGACCTGAAGAAGGCCAACCCTGTGCGACCTCACTGGTCGATGGGAGGAATGTGGTATAAGGCGGTCACGCAAATAAACTAGTCCTGAGCCATGTAGGGCTTTAAAGGTAACAACCAACACCTTGAATTGTGACCGGAGTGTAATCGGCAGCCAGTGCAGCTCGCGAAGGATGGAACTTGTGTGGGTGTACCTTGGCACACCCACGACTGCTCGCGCAGCTGCATTCTGGACCAATTGTAGTCTCCGGACACTCTTCAAAGGGAGCCCCATGTAGAGCGCATTGCAATAGTCAAGCCGTGAGGTGATAAGGGCATGAGTGACCATGAGCAGAGCCTCCTGATCCAAATAGGGCCACAATTGGTGCACAAGGCGCACCTGTGCAAAGGTCCCCCTGGCCACAGCTGTCAGGTGTTGATCTAATCTCAGCTGGG
>QLTV01003975.1:1195551-1206552 GCA_003457575.1 Thermophis baileyi
CCGATCTAGAGCCCCAGAGGCCGCCCTGTTCCAGGCGGCTACTAGAGCCTCAGATGGATTGTGGACAAGGGATTCAGGTAATTCCCCAAGCTCCTTCTGGAACCCTTCCGGGTCCATCAGGCGTCTGGGGCGGAACCACCTAATCGGTTCCACCTCCCTGCGATGAGGGAGTGGTGCCATAAAGTCTAACTTCAGCAGGGAATGGTCTGACCATGACAAGGGAGATGTCACTATACCCCTTAAATTCAGATCATCTCTCCACTGCCCCGAGAGAAATACCAGGTCGAGTGTGTCCCCCCCCCTATGGGTTGGACCCTGAACTACTTGGGTCAGGTCCATGGTTGTCATGGAAGCCATGAACTCCTAACCTGCTTCTGAGGGTTCGCCGAGGGATGGCAGGTTAAAGTCCCCCAGAACCATAAGCCTGGGTCAGCAAGGCCCATGTTAGATAACTATTGATAAATGAGCTGTAGGACTCAGGACCATTAACTGAGCAACCAGGGCCAGCAGCTGCAGGAGTATTGGAAGAAAAAAATTGTTTATACATTGCAAATATAAGAGAAAGGAATAATGGTATGTTATTACAAATCAGGTCCAAAAAGAAGAGAATATTTGAAAAGAATGCACTAGTTCTGGGAAGAACAAAATCCTAAATCAGAAAACACAGAACAGAAGCTAAAAAAATTTATTTATAGTACAAAATAAAGTATTCACAAAAGCAGAATTGAAAGAATTGCAAAGATTTACCCTGGACAAAGAAATTGAATTTTTTCCAGAAGTAGGTCAGACTATAGAGGGAAACCAAGGAGAGTCAGCGAACCCAACAATAGTTCCTGATTTATTTTACTTCCAAACTAGGCACCTCCTCTGCTTTCTACTCAGAAAGAACAAAGCCCTCTTGTTAAAAAAGTGGAAGAACTGAAACAAAGAATAACTGAGCATCTAGAACAGTAAAAAAGCAACAAAAAAGGTGGATCCAGGAAATTACAGACTAAGTAGCCTGACATCATCTGGGAAGATCCTGGAAAAGATAATCAAGCCACAGATCTGCGAACACTTAAAAGCAAGCAAAGTTATTATCAGAAGCCAACATGGGTTTGTCAAAAACAGATCATGCCAAACAAATTTTATTTCATTCTTTAACAAGGTGACTAAATTAGTGGACCACTAAAATGCTGTGGATATACAGTAGTATACTTGGATTTCAGTAAGGCATTTGACAAAGTAGACCACAACCTACTTCTTGCTAAACTAGAAAAATGTGGGATAGACAGCATCACCACCAGATGGATTTGTAACTGGTTGACAAACTGCACACAACGTATGGTCCTTAATGGAACTACATATACAGGGAAGTAAATAGTGGGATACGCCAAGGTTCTGTTTTAGGCCCAATATTCTTCAATATCTTCATAAACAATTTAGATGAGAGAATAGAAGGAGAACTCATCAAATTTGCAGATGATGCTAAGCAGGCAGGAATAGCCAACATCCCAGACAATAAGCTCACGATCCAGATAAATCTTGACAGTCTTGAATACTGGGCCATATTTAACAAAATGAAATACAATCTTAGGTTGCATTAGCAGAGGGATAGAACCAAGATCACATTCAGTATTAGTAGCACTTTATAAAGCCTTAGTAATACCACACCCAGAATATTGCATCCAGTACTGGGTACCACAGTACACAAAATACAGTGAGACTTTGGAAAGAGTGCAGAGAATAGCAACAAAGATGATTAGTGGCATGGAAGCTAAAACATATGAAGAACAGTTGCAGGAATTGGGCATGGCTAATCTTGTGAAAAGAAGGACTAAGGGTGACATGATAGCAATGTTCCAATCTGAGGAGATGCCACAAAGAAAGGGGTCAACCTGTTTTCCAAAGCACCAGAAGGCAAGACAAAAAACAATGGATGGAAACTAATTAAGGAGAGAAGCAACCTAGAACTAAGGAGAAATTTCCTAAAAGTGGGAACAATTAACAAGTCTCTTCCAATTTTGTTATTCTGTTATTTTGAATAAAGTTGCCTGCATTGAAACTTGTTCCAAAGAAACATCTAGCATAAGTATTAATAGATACCAATATCATAATATCAAATATAAGCACCAGCTCAGTGCAAGAAATAAAAACAACTAATGTACCACATAGCTGAAATTATAACTGAATACCTGGAATGCAAATCAACAAAGAAGAAAAAAAGCCAAAGAATACACCACCAAAAATGAAAGATCAGGCTAGAAAATAAGATCAGCAAGCTAAGATTACATGCAAGGAAGCTAGAATAGATAAAACTAGAACTTAGCCAAACTTGCTTACAAGTCTATGTGAAGAATAAAAAATAGACATTGCAAGGCAAAGTATTACATGGCCAGTACATAAAAAAATAGTATACAAAGAAGAAAGTAACAACACCTTGCAGTGGCTAAGAGCAGGAAAGTAGAAGTAAGAGACAGAGGGGCTAATTCAGACTGCACAAGATGAGTCTAAAGAACAAATATATATGAAGCCAGAATTGAGACAGCAACAGACAACAAATGCCACCTCTGCAAAGAAGCTGAAGAAACAGTGGACCACCCATTTATCTGCTGCAAGAAGATCTCTCAGACTGACTACAAACGATGACATGACAAAGTAGCAACAATGGTGCATTGGAAGATCTGCAAGAAATACTATTTGCCTGCAAACAAGAATTGATGGAATCACAAAATAGAAAATGAAGAAGCTAAAGTGCTCTGAGACTTTAAAATTCAAACAGACCTTCCACATAACACCCAAAACTTAACAGTTGTTAATAAGAATGACAGAAAAGCCCTGGATAGTGGATATGGCAGTACCTGGAGACAGCAGAATATAAGAAAAAAATAGGGGGGGGGGAATCACAAAATACAAGAATTTGCAAATAGAAGTAGAATGATAAGACAGAAGAAAGCAGCAATAGTACCAATACCAATCTTGGATGCAATCCTTGTAGCGACACTTAAACACTATCAGCATTGAAAAAAAAATCACCATCAGTCAATTGCAAAAGGCAGCTTTACTTGGAACAGATTACCTTTTGTGACAATACATTTAACACCATAAAACAGCTCTTGCCTCTTCCAAGTTAATGGGAAGGATTCAATAAGTTGATAAAAATGCCAAATTAATCTAAACATCTGGCTGACTATGCAATCAACAGTAATCATCATCATCATCATCATCAAATGTAGTACTTACCTAAGTACTAACCTCGATCTAGTAGACTTAGCTTTTTCCAGATCAGGCAAGGTCAGACAGATAAATCTACACAAACAATTCTGGCAGTATACCTGAATTATAATAAATAATTTATATTTCAATTCTGTAAGATTAACTATCATTGTTTTGCCCTATAGGCCTTAAGCCAGCAGGTCTAAAGATTTTTATTTATGTGGTATGCATCAATTCACTGTGAACTCATGTATTTTTTAAAGTCAAAAAGCAAAATGTACAATAAACAAATGGGTTGCATGAAAAGAGTAACATATGCAGCATTCAGAGAATGGGCACTGGGTAAAATTCAATCAATAAATGGTATACATTATGTATGTAGTTGTTTTGCATTTGGCTCTCAGGTCGAGGCATCCCAAATGTTAGTATTAAGTCTATCCAAGTTCTAGACCCTTGCTTAGCAGTGCTTCTCCTGAAGGTGCTTTTCTTTTGGTTATTGGGCAATAAGAGTTACAGTGGCAGGTTGGCATTTAAAAGCTTTTCATACATCTGTCACTTCAATCCTTCCCTCTCACCAAGAAGACAACAACAAAGCCAAGATATGATTAGATTTTAGATTGGGAGTAAATCTTCACACAGGACTTTCTTTTCAGAAATAATGCTTTATTATTTTTTGTGTTGTTTGTGTTTGAATGACAAGAAGACAGAAAAGGAGAGGGAAGTTGAGTTTGAGTTTATTGGCCATCATTAATTAATCTGCTGTTTCACACTGTGATAATTTTGGACATGACTCAAAAGCAAGCTTGTTATGACACAGAGAGTAATAGGACTCCTTTTATTGTGGGTTGTGTTTAAAACAGCTTACTGTATACAGCATTATTGTGTTGCTACTTGTACGTATTATAGCTCTGTAGGAAATACTACTAACACATTTCCTTCTGCTAACATGACAATAGTATTGATTATCCAGGTGCTTGATGTTATGCCTTCGTCCTGCAAAGCAACACTCGTAATCTTAATATATCCCAGTGGCTTATATCCAGATAGATTTTATGTTATGTAAGGCTATTTAGGAGATATGGTTTTTATCTTTCCTGATAATCTCATGGTTTTGAGCAAGAAATAAAGAATACAGCAGTGATGGTAATAAAGCACCTGTGGTTCAGAATACAGTATTACAAGGGAATGTAACATTCAATTAATTTTCTGTCTGACTGAATTATTGAATTCCAAAAAACATTTTTTGCATTGTTTTATTCCCATTTTCTTCATTTTTTCTTATGAAAACGATCTATTGAGCCGAGGTGGCGCAGTGGTTAGAGTGTAGCACTGCAGGCTACTTCAGCTGACTGCTAGCTGCAGTTCGGCGGTTCAAATCTCACCGGCTCAAGGTTGACTCAGCCTTCCATCCTTCCGAGGTGGGTAAAATGAGGACCCAGATTGTTGGGGGCAATATGCTGACTCTGTGAACCGCTTAGAGAGGGCTGTAAAGCACTATGAAGCGATTTATAAGTCTAAGTGCTATTGCTATTACTTGTGGCCAACCTTTTGTCCACAAACCACATCCAGGCTCTGAACCAAATTTTTGCAGTTCTAAATCCTCCAAGCTGTGAATTGCGAAGGTGCAATTTTCACTGATACTTAATGGGAAATGGGGAAGAAAAAGCAAATTAATAGACTGAAAGCCTTCATAATTTCATCAACATTAACAGTAAAATCCCTAAACATCCAAATTGCCAAAAAGGATCAAAAAGTCTAACTAGTGTTATATTTGATTGGTCACACAAAAGACCTGGGGTTACTGTTCTTTACATGCTAAATAATAAACACCCCTGATTCTTTCACTTTAGAGATTTCTAATTTAAAAAAATTGAAAAAAATAATAAATCCTTTGTCTATGCAGTTTTCCTACTGCATGTTGCCTTCACTGCAGCTGAATAAATAATAGAGCGTACCAAAAATCAGCTCCCAAAGGCCAATTACAATATTCTTTATTAATTTTTTTCCCAGAGAAAATGTTATTGTAGTTAGAAATGTTAAAAGTTCACGTGGCAAATGAGTAAGGAAGCTTTCAGAACACAACGCTAATCAATTCAAACATTTAGTGTCATTTATATAAGTTGCTTATAGGGCCTGACTTTAGATGTAGCCTGTATTTATCCTTCAAATTACATACTAGGGAAAGCAAGATGCAGGTATTTGTATTTTTTTTCCAGATATCAAACCATTCACCAGTGATTTGTTTGTATTTAAGCATGTTATCTGAAATCAGGAAAAAAGGCATTTCCTGATAAACGAAATATTATAAGATAAGAATAAAAATGCCCATTAGTCAAAGGCAATTCGTAATGACCACAGTACAAGTATCCAATTTGCCAGTTATTTTGTTTTTCAGATTTTTTTTTTTTTACTTTCCAATCCATTTTATAGCCCTAGGATTACATAGAATCCTATCCTAATATATCAGGCCAGGCTCTATTTAACTTTTGAGTTACCACCTACTAAAATGCAATACCAAATTACAGAGTCATAGCTTTTTTGAAGGTTTTCTTAATGTTTTCTCTGGTTAGTCCAAACCAGAACTACCAATGATGACTTTCTGAAGAGCAAACAAACAGCTTTGGTCCAAAGGCAGGAGAAATCAAATGGCTGAAAACAGCCATGTTCATCTTAACCAACTCTTGTGGTTAACCATAAATTATAAATGCTTTCTTTACCTTAGTTAAGATAAATACTAATTTTACTACTTTAGTTAGGTCCATATTTTAGTCCTTATATTCCATAGTTAAAATAGGTAGAATTGTCACTCAGAGTCCAGAAGAGTAACACCCTGGTTACTTAGTGTCAAATTGTCAAGCTATAATACAATAATTAAATAATATATTGTTGCATCAAATATTTAGCATAATAACTGCAAAAAAGGGAACTTTCAGCTAAATTTTGACACATCAGGACATCTTTTACATTAACAAGGAATGCCCCTATCTCAAAAAGCTACTTCCTTCACTCAACCATGAACTCCATTAATCCAGATGGATCCAATACATTTTGGCTGGCAAGCAAAGAAAACCTACTGCTAGCAAGGTATTAGTTTAATTTCTCTCTGTTCTCCCAGTTATGGCAAAATTATATTTGCATTCTTCATATAGCCACAGATCTTGTGAGCTATACAAATCACTTTATAATTGATCAGGATATTTTCCCACTTATTTACACGTCCTGAACTTAATTATCCTTCTTCCTGGTACTCAAGATAAAGGAATCATAATCTATAACTGCACTGTCTTCATTGAATATTGTAACTTCACAGCATATAAATCTATCATTTTAGGACATGTGTGATAGTTGATAAAAAAAGGTAGCACATTTATGTTTAGTTTTCCTCATGGTCTCATTTCCTTTCCTGATAAGTTAATGTCAGAGTTTTGCAGCGTGATTAGTATTATGAGATAAACCCAGGAGCAAAACACAGCACACTGCACACAGAGCCTTTAGATAATTAATAGTGGTTTATATACAGTTAAATATATACAAACTTATACGTGGTTAAATACCTTATCATACAGCTACTGATACACGGAGAAGAGCAATGAGAATACATGAGGAGAGAGAACATGAGGAGAAGGAACATGCCCTCTAATGGCTTCCCTTATATAGGCAGCTTCTTATCCAGCTTCTTAAAGTGGCAGTAACCCTGCTGCCTCATTCCCATTGCATCAGCTTCTGGTTGCCTCCACTTACAACCTCTCATCAGCTTACAGCTATTAAATCTACATACCCTGACAGTCCTCCAATTAAAGCTGTACAGCTGATAATCCGAAATCTTTCACATAGTTTTTATACTTTTCTACAGATACAGGTTTAGTTAACATATCAGCTAAATTACATTCACTGGAACAATGCTGTAATTTGATCAGTTTCTCTTTTACAGCTTCTCTAACGTTACAGTATTTAATGTCTACATGTTTATTTCTATTCCTAATGCTATCTCCTGTCGCCATCGTTATACATGCAGTATTGTCCTCAAATACTGGAACAGCATCTTGTACATTTACATTCATATCTTTCAGTAATTGCACATACCATATTATCTCTGAACAAACCTCAGATAAGGCTATGAATTCTGCCTCAGTGGTTGAAAGGGCCACTGATGGTTGCTTCCTAGAATTCCATCCAATTACGGTGTCAGCAAACAACACTACAAACCCTGTAGTAGACTTCCTATCTTGCACATTGTTTGCCCAGTCACTATCCATGTAGCATTTCAAACTGAGATCATCGGATGGCTGTATCCATAATCCTAAATCTATTGTTTCTTTCAGATACCTTAATATTCTCTTTACTGCCAGCCAGTGGTCTTGCTTTGGTGCCGCTGTGTACCTGCTTAATATACTAACCGCATTGGTGATATCAGGCCTCTCTTCTTCTATATCTATGTCATCTGTGCTTTCATGCTTTATCATAACTCTATCCTCCTCTACATCTTTATCTGACTCGGTCTCAGTTTCTGATAGATTAGAACTCTGTATTGGCATGAACATCTCCTGATTAGCATGTATCTTGTTACAGTTCTGCTCTGCAAAACTAGCAGACCTTGATATTACAACTCGTTTAGTACCATCTGTAAATCTGTACCCCTTCGTTCCTGGCTCATACCCCACAAATCGAAGCTTTCTGGCCTTTGTCTGACCTTTTTTCCTAGTAGCTTTTGGAACATGCACCCAGGCATAGCTACCAAATGTTCTTACATGGTTTAAAGACGGTTTCCTACCATGCATTAAGAAATATGGAATTTCCTGTATTGCCTCGCTCCATAACCTATTAACGATATAATTCGCTGTTAATATGGCTTCTCCCCAGAATGCTTTATTCATGCTTGCATCAGCAAGCAAAGCATCTTTCATTGTCTGTAGCACACCATGTCCCGAAGGCGAATATAGGTTTGTTTTTCTATGCCTTATGCCTAGACTGCTTAGCCACTTTTGAAACATCTCAGACATAAACTCTGTCCCCCTGTCTGTTTGAATCTGACATACATTACATCCATGCTGTCATTCTACAAGTGTTACCCACTTCTTGAACTGTTGCAATACCTCAGTCTTATTTTTCAGTAAATAACAATATCCATATCTACTATAATTGTCAACTATGACTAATGCATATCTCACACCTCCTAAAGAGGGTGTCATAGGACCAATCAGATCAGCGTGAATGAATTGTAATAACCTGTTTGTAGTTCTAGCACTTTTCTTACTTGCAGGATACATTTTTGCTTTTGATTCTTTACATACAAAACAATCCAAATATGCATTACATTTCTTTAATTTCAGCCCCTCAGCTATGTCCGGCATTTTCCTCAACACGTTGAAACTTGCATGCCCTAATCTTCTATGTAACAGGTGTATACAGTTGTCATGTGTAGACACATTTCTAAGTACACGTGCACAATTATGTTCTTGCATTCCCAGAACATACAGACCATCCTTTTTAACACCTTGTGCACATACCTGCCCATTCTTCTTAATTGTATATAGTCCCCCAGCAAATATTATTTCATACCCCCGCCTGTCTAACATGGATATACTTAATGAATTATGCTCTAAAGCAGGTACATATAACACGTCTATTTCTGGTACATACACATTACCTTCCCCTTTTACAGCAGCTTTCTGTCCATCAGCCAGACTAACCCACATTTGTATTGCTGGTTTCAAACCAGAAAACACATGTGGATTATTAACAATATGTTGGCTTGCCTCACTGTCCAACAACCACATATTCCTGCCCACATTTTCCTTGCTGGTTTCAAACCAGAAAACACATGTGGATCATTAACAATATGTTGGCTTGCCCCACTGTCCAACAACCACATATTCCTGTTGTGATCAGTCGTTGACACTGCCAGGGAAAACGACGCTGGAGAACCGCTCCACATTCGCTGATTAATTCTGCTCCCTTGTCTCACTGCTCTCTGTTCCTCCTCTCAGGACAGCGTCTCTGGAAATTTTCAGTAGAACCACACATGTAGCATCTCTTCACAAAGTTAACTCTTTCAGCTGCTCTGCCGGCATCCTGGACTGTTGCAGATGTTGGTTTGTGCTGAACACTCTCTCCTCCCTTTCCTGGTCTCCTCTCCAGCCGTTTCTGCTCCTCCTCCAACAACCGACCAGTCAAGTACGCCATCGTTAAGTCCTGTTCTTGCATGGACTCAAGACTGTTCACAAGAATGTCCCATGAACTATCCAGGGAACTAAGCACCACATACACTTTGTGTGCCTCTCTGTTGCAGATGCTGGTCTGTGCTGAACACTCTCTCCTCCCTTTCCTGGTCTCCTCTCCAGCCGTTTCTGCTCCTCCTCCAACAACCGACCAGTCAAGTACGCCATCGTTAAGTCCTGTTCTTGCATGGACTCAAGACTGTTCACAAGAATGTCCTATGAACTGTCTAAGGAACTAAGCATACACTTTATGTGCCGCCGTATATTTCATTCCCCTTTCTTCCAACTTGAGGAATGTCCATCTCATGTTCTGCAACTGTGTGGACACACACTCTCCTGGCTTCAGCTGTGCCTTATACAGCCTTCTAGTCAGCAACACCTTACTGCTGGCAGTCTCTCTCACATACGCTGAGCAACGCCTCCCAGTATTCTTTCGCAGACTGGAGACCCCTCACGTGTATTAGCTGACTATATTCCAAGGCAAGGATTATGCTGGCTAATGCCTTTTCATTTTTCCTCTGATCCCCATCATCCAGGACTGTTGGTGGATCAGAAACAATTGTCCACAACTTTTCCCTCCGCAGATACATCTCCATCTTCACATTCCAGGAGAGGTAGTTTGTCTCATTCAGCCAAGACACCAGGAAACCTTCTCCCATTACACCGACAGAGGCCATGCTGCCTGCTAACCACTATTTTAAATCACTTACTCTGGTGCAAGCTCACACTGGGATTCTTTTCTCTCTAGACTCACAATTCACTAATCACTCTGGCCTTCTCACTGTGGGCTGAGCCCATAACCTGTCAGAGTTTTGCAGCGTGATTAGTATTATGAGATAAACCCAGGAGCAAAACACAGCACACAGCACACAGAGCCTTTAGATAATTAATAGTGGTTTATATACAGCTAAATATATACAAATTTATACGTGGTTAAATACCTTTTCATACATGGTGGCGGATCTGTCTATAAATATTGTGATATATTAAATTTGAAAACCAATAAAAATAGTTAAAAAAAAACCTTTTCATACAGCTACTGATACACGGAGAAGAGCAATGAGAATACGGATCAGAACAAGGATATCTGCTTAGCAAGGACAGACCAGCATTTGGTGGAGCATGAAGATGTTGGAAATGATATTCTGATGCCGTGATTTCTCCATATCTACAAAGGTCTGGGCTTTCTGCCAACTTCACCTTTAGCTACAGAGGCCTTCAGGAAAACCTTGCTGCAGAAGAAATTTTTGGGCCGAGGTGTGGGAGGCCTAGTTCAACTGTCTGAAGCACAGAATTACTTGAAAGCAAAACTTTGAACTAAGGCTTTGGAGAATGAAACTGCAAGTATGCCGCGGCCGCTGGGAAACAGCTGGATTTCTCCATATCTACAAAGGTCTGGGCTTTCTGCCAACTTCACCTTTAGCTACAGAGGCCTTCAGGAAAACCTTGCTGCAGAAGAAATTTTTGGGCCGAGGTGTGGGAGGCCTAGTTCAACTGTCTGAAGCACAGAATTACTTGAAAGCAAAACTTTGAACTAAGGCTTTGGAGAATGAAACTGCAAGTATGCCGCGGCCGCTGGGAAACAGCT
>QLTV01003975.1:1209369-1250392 GCA_003457575.1 Thermophis baileyi
GTTGCAGAGTTTGTCTCCCAGTTGATCTCAGGGTAGTTAAAATCCCCTATTACTATTGTGATGTGCTTCCTACATACCTTAGTTAGCTGACTAGCAAAATTATAACCAGTATTCTCTTGTACGTCATATTTATAACCATTATTTTCATAATTGTACCATAACATTCTATATATTTATCTCTCTCCTTTCCCCTCTCTCCTTCCCTCTCCTCCCTTTTCCTCTCCTCCTCTCCCCTCTCCTCTCTCCTCTTCTCCACTTCCCTCTCCTTCCCTTTCTCCTACTCCTCTCCTCCCATCCACTTCCCTCTCTCCTTTCCCCTACTTCCCTCTTCTTCCCTCTCCTTCCTTCTCCTCTTCCCCCAACCTTTCTCCCCTCCTCTCCTCTCCTCCACCCCACCCCACTCCACTGCACTCCACTTCCCTCTCTCCCCTCATCTCTCCACTTCTCTTTCCTTCCATCTTGTTTTGATTGCTTTTATAATTTTGGGATCTGCCCACTGATTGATTGAGAAGGGCAAATTTAATAAATAAATAAATAAATAAATAAATACATGACGAGAGAACACATGAGGAGAAGGGACATGCCCTCTAATGGCTTCCCTTATATAGGCAGCTTCTTACCCAGCTTCTTAAAGTGGCAGTAACCCGGCTGCCTCATTCCCATTGCATCAGCTTCCGGTTGCCTCCACTTACAACCCCTCATCAGCTTACAGCTATTAAATCTACATACCCTGACAGTTAACATTTTCATTCAGAATACCATAAGAAAAGTAAAAACTAACAAATGGTTATCAGAGGAATTCAAAGAAAGAAAGAGACCAGAGAAACTCTTCATAAGGATTATTTGTTAAGATGTGAAGATTGAAAAGGTTTTAAATAACTGCTGAATATAAGAGATGTGTCTTGAGAGCTGTCGTTTGGGCATTGTGGTTGACTGGATGGCTCAGCTACCTGCTGGGTAAGGAGTGACTGTGTGAGTGTTATTGTCAGATTTCATACAGGTTCAGTGGCATATCTTAGTTCTCTACACAATAATTCCCTTATTCAGGAACTGATTACTCACAGAAGGTCACAAATATGACCCTATCAAAAAAAATGAGGCCATGCACACAAAGAACATCTGTAACTTCTGTACACAATGGCAAAGCTCATATACAACTGTGCTCCAACAGTTTAATTTCTATTTTATTTTCTGTCTTTCTGAATCAATCAATAATTGACTTAGAGAGGCACCTGTTCTGGGGTTCTCTTCATCACAGGAACTAGCAGCTTAAATCCTTATAATTGTAAAATAGCCTGGTTCCCAGAAGTGAGTTCACTCAGAAAAGGAATTTAACAGTAATTTGTCTAGGGAAATCACCTTGGTGTTTCTATAATTTTTTCTGTCAAAGTCAAAAGTTATATGTTTAGCTAATGTGAAAGCTTGGGAAAGAATCTTTCTGTGGAGCCTTAAAAAGCAAAAGTAAAGCTGAATTGTGACCTGCATTACTTAAGGCTTATTTGTCTACCTACCTGAAAACAATCTGGGGCATATTTGCAGCAAATAGAAACTCATAGTGATCCTTGGACAAAAAATAAAGTATTTGAATGGCGAGGAGCCATAGTTTAGTAGGAAAGTTTTGCATTTTAGAAAAAAGAGGGTCAGTTACAAATACAGACATAGAAACAACCCTATTAAGAAAGATAAACAAAGGAACAAACCCAGTAAGGTGAAGGGAACAACCAAGAGCAAGAAACCTTTCTCAGATGACTGGAAAAAAAGTAAAACCATGCACATGTGGACTTATTCAAAAAAATAAAAAGTATGAAACTAGCTATTCAAGAAAAGAGAAATAATTAAAAATTATCTGCTGGGCATTAAATTGCCAACTTTCCTTATACTAAGCAAATATAATCATTACCATCAACAAAGCTTATAACATAAGGTGTATAACTTATTTAAGTAAATTGGGGGCAAAGGGCAGAGATTTGGTTAAATTTTAATTTCACAGGAGGTAGTTATGTTTGCATATATGTGCAATTTGATTTATGTATGCATAAATTTAGCTTTATGCTTGTTTGTGTATATGCATGTGATTGTATGTGGGGGTGTTTGTATGTATGAATAGAAAGAACCAGATTGGTATAGTGGTTAAAGTGCTGGATTAGCAACAAGGTTCTGATCCTTAGGCATGGATATCTTTGGGAAGTCATTCTTTCTATCTCTACCTCTCTCATCCTTAGAATGGGAAGCTGAAAAACATCTATTGACCAACCAAAATAGACCATTGTGGTGGTTATAGCATCAGTGAGGAGTCTTCCATCTTTCAGTGCTTTAATTTGGAGTGGTAATCATTATGTGTGCATGAAAATGGGAAGTGAATGAAAACAATCAGTAATTATTTTCCTGGAACAGAAAGGTGGGAGGTCACAGCAGCAGATGGAATTGTTCATTGGGAATGGAGAGTGGGCTGACTAAATACTATTGCTATTGCTGAAGTGTCTCAGTCCGGACAGGGTTTCTTAAGGAAGCTTAGAGACAAATCAACATGAGTACAGAATAGGACAACTTGAAATCATAAGGATGGATATACCTTTAGCTGAGAAAATGGGAGGTGCAGGAAAAGTGGGGAAAGTCACTATGTAATTTTGATTTTACAGGAAACTAACACTAAGCATAGTCGAATATATTTGGGGCTTCAAAAAAGCAAGTATAACATATCCTAAACAATGATAGCTATGATCTACAGTATGTCAGAAGATGTTAACAAAACAGGAGCCTACAAATTAAAAGCCAATGTCAGGAAACTGAATATTGAGAATGAGTTAAGGTTAACTATATTTGCCAAAAATAATAAGGATATTTTTAGATATGTTCAAGGAAAAAGAATATAAAACAACCAGTATACCAGTTGCTTGTAAACAAGATGAAAGATAGAAAAGAAAATCAAGAACAACTCAACTCCTATTTTGTTTCAATCTACACCTACCCAAAACTAAATGTTTTCCCAAGAGATTGTGAAACATGAACAAACAGTTGAAGACTGACAGTTTGAGACTAGCAAAAACAGGAGTTAAAAAGTCCAGGACCAGATGATTTCATCCCAGCTGAAGAAAGTAATTATTTACATACTACCTCTGAAATATTCTGAAAAATTGGAAAAATGGCAAACAATTGGAAGGGAGGAAATGTTATCGGTGTTTTCAAAAAGGGAGAAACTACAAAGGGAGACCAACTACAAACCATTTGGTCTGATTTGGACATCTGGGAATCCAGACATGGATTAATAAAGAGTAAACCTTGACAGATTAATTTTATCTCATTTTTATCAGATAAAGTCCTTAATAAGTTTTGGGAGTACCATAGTCATAATAGTCCTTCACTTTCACAAAGCATTTGACAAAGTACCATATGATATGTTGTTTATCAAGCTAGTTATGAGTGGGTTAAATGATACAATATTAAATTGATACATAGCTGGCTCAAAAATCGTATCTCCTTCTCTTAGGAGGGGAAAAAGTCAAATGCATAGGTATAAAAGGAAGGGTACCTGGCTTGGTAACAAATACTTGTGAGAATGATCTCAGAATGGTAGTTGATTGCAAACTGAATATGAGCCAACAGTATGATGTGCTGTAAAGAACACAAATAGAGTTTTAGCTATGAGAACTGGAGCTTATTTTCCAAATAAAAGGAACTAATCATTCTGCTCTATTCTGTCATAGGATCCTGTTTCCAGTACTGTGTTTAGTTCTAGGTCCTATAAATTCAAAATTGAAATTGAAAACATAGTTCCAAGAAGGGAAAATGAAGATAATCAAAAGACTAAAAAGTAACAATATGAAAATAGATGGAATGAGCTTTATATGTTTATTCTTAAGAAAGGATGATTGAGGGGTAATATGATAGCCTTCTTCATATATTCTTAAGAATTTACACACATCAACACCTGTTCTCTTTTGTTTCAGATGTCAGGAAATAGAATGGATTTAAGTTAAAAGAGGCAGATTCTAACTGAATGTTAGAAAAACTTATTAAAAGTATTAATGTTCAGTAGCTGAACCAATTATCCCAAAATGTGATAGGCTGCATTTCATCGAATGTGTTCAAATAGAGGCTAGATACACTATAGCTATTTGTGTGGGATATATATTTTTTATTCCTTCACTGAGCAATGGATTGGATTGGATTGACTAAACAGCCTCTTCCAACTTTATGATTTTGTGATTCTGTATTCTGATGCAGTGTTTCTCAATCTCAGTAGCTTTAAGATGTGTGGATTTCAATTCCTGGAACTGGAGTTAAAGTCCACACATTTTAAAGTTGCTAAGGTTGAGAAACTCTGGTCTAGGGATCCATTTAAACATATTCAATGGTACTTCCACTCTCCTTGCAGGATTGGTAAATTCAGAAGCCCAGTGAGTTCTTTCAAAGCCAACTCCTTTGGGATTAGTTCTGATGCCCTTTCAGTGACCAAAAACTAGTCCCCACTTCCTTGGGGATTCTTACCATTTCTAAAAATCATTTCATGATCTTTTAATCACAGTTTTTTTAAAAATTATTCCTTATGTGAAAGATACCATGGAACATTTATATTGAAACATTATAAAGACTTCAAAGTCTTTAAACCGAACTGAACAGAGAAATATAGAGGTGACAGTTAGTCAAACAAATGGGTAGATAGTATATTGGCACTTCAGTATTAAAAATCAAAATAGTGATGGTAATCTGTTTTCAAATATCAAATTATTCAGAACAATTCAATAGAGTCTTTTTTAACCACACCCCTTCCATGACAATTCTGTTTCCTGAAATAATACTTAAAATAATATTTCATCCATCCCTGTATAATCTACAGCAGCATAAATTGATTGAGAAATATAAGGGGAATTTCCAAACCAAGTTTCATTTTACTGACAATGAGAGAGCAATCAGACTTTCTTCTAAGGCAGATGAGTAAGAGTAATTAAAATTAAATTTGACAGTTCTGTCCATGACTTCATCTCTTTTCTCCTTGTTGCTATAATGTCTCTGACAGAGAGGTCTCTTGATTTCTCACAGCTAACATGGCATAACAAATGAAAAAAAATGTACAGGGAGCAAGTTGTGATTAATCTCAGATTAAATAAAAGGTAAATTTAAAGTAGTCTCAGCAGATGCTGGCTGTGAACTAAAGGGCCATAAGCAGGATCAGTTTCTACTTTTATGGGAGACCACTAGGCCAAGAATACTACCCAGATAGGTTGATGAAGTCATCACAGTGTGAGCATAAGTCAAGGTACCTATTCAGGATTTCAGATTAACTGAATATATCTTCTATCCAATTACAAGGAAATTAACAATAAGATTATAGAACACAATGGGAACAGTTGTAAGGGATGTTTGTCTCACCATGTATAAAGGTTTGTCGCACCGATGAAGTGAGACTCTGATCTACATGCAGAGATAGCCATTTTATGGAACAGATGGTAAAGAGTTTCAGGGCCAAAGAATGAACAGCCAAAAATCCATTGGCTCAATAAGATGAAAGGACAAAATCCTAGATCTGAATCTTGACCCTGATATATATACACGGTTGGCTATCTGTTGCTGCTAGATACAGAACTTTTTTATGTATATGGCTTCCTAATTCTCTCCAATTAATGTGTTTATTTAGCTTTCACAACATGGTTTAGGAATATGGAGCTGAGAGAATGAGACTTTTTAAAAAAATCATGCCTAGTACAAAGTGATACAATACACTAAAGCAATGTCATCTCTGTACCCAGGGCAAATTCTAGAAAGATAAGTCCATTTATTCAGTCATTATAAAGATAGGAAAAACCTTGAAAAGGTTTTTATACTGCAAGAAACAGAGGCAGGAAAAGCAGGGTTGGTAAAAGGTGCCATCAGACAATTGTGAGGCAAGCACAGGCACATACCGTCCATAATGTGGACAGGATATGCTGTCCTCTTCTGAATTAAACAGTAGGCTATGGAGAAGAACAATCCTGGCCTACAAATTCCTGAAGTGAACTCTATAAGTATGACATTGTTGAATGTGAATGAGGACAAATTGGGCAATCATTGGGGAGAAAGGGAGAGAGGGAGGGAGGGAGGGAGGGAGGGAGGAAGGAAGGAAGGAAGGAAGGAAGGAAGGAAGGAAGGAAGGAAGGTTCAAATGTTTCAATTAACAATCAAAACTGTAAAAAATAAAGTTCTAGCTTTACCTGTGTTACTAATTATCACATCATCATCTCATCAAACCAGTCCTCACAACAAGTTTTTGCAGGTGTGGCAGAACAGCTTTTGCAGGTGGTGCAAGATTATACTGATTTATTTTGGTCCTTTACATACTCACTATGCTTCTGCTTAGAACCATACATACTAATACATGTGTAAATCCATCTTTCTTACGTTTGACCTAATTCAAGTACTTAGGTACTTTACACAGGAGTCATGTTTGTACAGAATGACACTATTGAGATAATCATAAACCCTTTGCTTTAATTAGCAGCCTTAAAGACATTTGACATTGTGAGCTACTAAAACGTTTATTGACTTCAATATGAAGGACGAAAAGGGCCCATGGTTTTAAATTAAATATGTCTAATTAGGTAAATTAGGATAGACGTCTTCATGAAGCTTTCATAAAAAGAAAACCTGTACTCCTGTAATTAAATAGAACCAAGAAGAAGTCACAGAAATGAGTAATTCTGTAAAGAGCTGGATATTAAATTCATAAAAGGATCAAAGCAGTGGGAAAGACAAAAATATTAAAAAGAACCCGTATCTTTTAATAAGAGCATTTATTATTACAATACATTTAATTGCAATGGATTTACATGCACTTCTCTTCAATATAGAAGCTTCTCAAATTCAGGTGGACCTGCTCACACATAACACTGTATATACTGCAAGTTTCAATAGTTATTTTTGTTGTGTACATCATCCCCAACTATCAAAGTGCAGAATAGAGGAGGAATCCCTTGTTATCTTTCTCCATGTCTCTTCTGCTGTCGTTACATACCTAAAAGGGTTAAAATTGCAATAACCAAGAGCTCTTGGATGGAACAGTCCATTGTTTTGTTTCCAGAAGTTCTTTGCTTTCTATAGATATAGAAGATATATAGATATAAATTATTGCCTGTTGCATATATCTTTCTCTCTTTCTCCCTTGGTTTTCTTTTATCCCATTTTCTTAATTTTTCATGTTTGCTAGAAGCCTAAAAGTATGGGGAGAATATTTGGGAGAAAGCAGTCCATTAAATAATTTTCATCAGTAATATAAGACTTTATACACTATTGTGAGCATATTAAATTGGCAGCATGGAACTTACGAACCTGCTTCACTATTGAGACAATGTAAGATCTCCAAGATGTTCAACTCCCCACTTTACTGCTGCATTCTAAACCAAGTGTAATTTTTAGACCACTTTAAAAGGTTGTCTGATGAAGAACATATTATAATAATGCCAGTCTGATGGGCCTGCTGCATACTAAAATGAATAAGCCTTAATAGCTGCTTCTCTATTTGTATTGTAGAAATAGAGGAACAATCAACCCACATGCTGTTTAGCCATATATAATTGGTGGCAAGATGGGCTCCCTCCCCTACCCTTTGGCTAAGGAAACAGATGTGTCCCTATTTGAAAAAGTCATCTGAATTCAATAACTTATGTATTCACAACCCAAGCTGGCATTATTGTAATGTGCTCTTCATAGGACAACCATTTTTGAGTAATTCATTGGAGATTTCTTAGAATATGATATAAGCTTACATTGATGCTTCTTAATTTCAGTAACTGTGTAGTTTCTTCTTTCGAATTGTAGAATTAAAGGATTCATTGAATGTAGTTTGTATGTAAATAGGCTGTTTTGAGCTTTGCATAATGCAAATTGCATTAAAGAAAATTATATTTAGTACTGAGATGGAATCACTAAATCAGTTAATAATAAATCTCTACAGGTCTATAGCCGTGTGCTTGGCTACTGAAAAGGGATATATTATATCCTGCAATAAACACTGCTATGATCTCTGACAAATTAAACATGGGAAAAATAAATTATTTATTTAAACTCTAGACATTTGGACAAAGTATATTTTATGATAACACTATTTTCTGGGAAGCTGGCCATTTCTGCAAATTTTGTTGTAAACACAGAGAAAACCACAGGTTTTCAATGAATATATCATGCAAAAAAGTATATTTATTGCCATTTGTATTCAAACGTTCTCTAGATCTTGTGATTTATTATTAGATTGTCCTTAAAATTAAACAGGTACTTTTGGTACCTTAAAAAATTAATTTTTAACATTTTGCAAAATGGAAGCAATTTTGAATGAGATCAGCAAGAGCTTTTTTCTATTCTTTAATACAGAAAACCTTCCCTTTTCTGCCACCCTTAGGTTCAGAAACCATAGCTACTGCTGATTTGTAGTTTTGTACTTGTAAATGCAGAAGATCCTAAATAGTTATGGAGCGTGACAAGTAATGATCCTCAGTGTTTTGCATCCCTCTCCCTATCTCTATTTTTCATCGGGTTGATGAATTTCAGGCCTAGCAAACAACAACAATTACAAAGTAAGTATCACAAATGAAATGTTTGCCCACACACCTCTGTTAGTTGATCATTTTCATATGAAATAGTCTCTCAAGTCAAACTTAAGGCCTGGTTACTATATGGATATCTCAGTGTTGTTTCCTAGCAACAATACAGAAGTGCTTTGTTTATTATTGTCTTTGAGATATATTTTTTTTCAGCTTCCTAAGCTAATCCTGAAATTTTCAGGTGGTTTGCCGTACAAGAATTAATCTACACGTAAGAGTTTGGAGCAGAGCTAGTAAAGAACTTAATGCTGGCACAAAAAATCCTTCATACATTCACTTGGTGTTTGCAGCAAATTTCTGGAAATAGTTTAATAACTCTACACAATAGCTTCTACGGAAGACAATTTCTCAGTTACTGTTTCATGCCCCATCATTATTTAAAAGAAGATTAACTAATGTATCCTTTTGACTGAGGAATGAATTCCCATATTAATCCTGGAGAGACCTAACAACATACATAGAAAATGGCAGCTCTTTTGGGTCATGCTTGGCCTTTTAGTGAAATGCCAGGGATCTAATTTCCAAAGTGGGTCAGAAGTATACAAAATATTTTAATATATTTCATACACCTGGAAACATTTGGAGGCACACCCAAGGCTTTCTGATGTCACATACGATCCTGGATATTCAGGTTGTACTGTAACCGTAATATGAGCTACTTTTTCAACCATTGTACAAAGACAGCATCCTTTTTGAAAAAAATATATTGACTTATGGTTGTGACTGTGCTAGCAGGGCTGAACTATTTGTGACAGAGATGGGCCCTTTCTAAATTTTATAAATATTGAGATTTTTCATTATTTGTGTTTTATACATTTCTATGTAGGCCTGTAGCAAAGAGAATGGATTGCAATTTTTAGAATATCTTCAAATTGACCATAAGTGAAAAATGGTACTGCGGAAATATAGCAAGAAGATTGCAATATCAAAGATATATTTAAAATTACCCCATAAAGCTAGTGCCTTAGGGTGCTCCCTTTTTTTTTCTTCTTCATCCTCCACTCATTCACTTTACCTAAGCTTCTAATTATAATGCAAGCAACTATACTTGCAAAATTGTGTTGTGGCTAACTGTTTAAAAAGCTGTTTTGCAGGACATTCCATGCTGACGTTTACATTATGATTCATGCTTTTTTTATGAGGTGGTTGTATAATGGTAGATTATTTATGCTCTGATATTTATGGCACATTTTGTCCTAAAAGCCTTTGGGGAAAAAATTGTAGGAATTGACATACTTGCTAGGTAATCATATCATTAAAAATAGATGGCAAATATGTTTCACAGCATTATAGGTTTTCAACTGCACTAACAGCATTTTACCCTTTGTGAGAATCAGAGGTTGGCACATAGACCTTTTGGGAAGCAAATTGTCTGAGGCTGTAAGCACATTTATTTAGCTGTAAATCCCTCTGAAAATCAATTTATTTTAAAATCGTGTGCAATATTGTAAATGGATAATGCGGAAGATAAAACAATGGGGATTTTGCATTATTTTCTAGATTTTCTATTTTATGGGGATCAAATAAACATTCGATTTAACTTGCACAAAGGTACATTGTAGATTGCATAAGTTTAACAACTCCAAGAACCACATTTGCCTGAATGGCTAATCTTTCCCATATTACTGTAATTTTCAGCACCTTTTAAATAAGATTTTGAGTCAATGGGCTTGCCAAACAAACATGTTGATCAGCTTTCCTTTTAGTAAAGTTAAAGTTTGGATTTCTTGATAAATATTTCTTTTTCATTATTTCATGAATAGCAATAGAACACATTTAGAGAATAACTGTAGCATCCAATCACTGAGTATTCATGATAAAAGGTTGAATAATATGGAATTTATAAAACTAGCTACTACATATTGTGTGAAAACAGGTCATTTCCCTTAGTCATCTTAGTGATTTATTTGTTTAGGCACAACATGTTATATTAGCATAAAAAGAGGTATATTAACATAGAAACAGGTCCTCCCACCCTTTTTATTTTAGGATTATGTGTGTTTTTTAGGATTATGTCAGTTGGTAATAAACAAAACATTCCTAGCAAATTGAGAACTCTGGCTTTCTTTATTCCTTGCAAATTTTCTGTGGTTTATACAGCCTTTGTAAAAAAAAAAAAAGTGGGAAAATACACTATGTATTATGTAACAATTACTTGCAATCTTAATATTGGAATTAAGTTATTTCTCCTCTCCCCCTCTCACATTGTAACTGATTACTGCAGAATATTTTAAATTGTTTCTGAAATTTAGTTTAATACTAAATAAACGTTTTCATTGTATCTGCTAAAATATTATATTTTATAACATTTTATAAAATGAACTTTGTGGTAAGATTCTCTCTTATTCAAGAGCAATTTGTTTTGGAAATTGTGTTTTGGAAACACAAAATGCTAATAATGCGATTTAACTTGCAACTTCATGTTGCTGGATTCTATCAGTAAGAGTGCGCGACATAACTGAAAGTAGAATTCAAAAAGATTTGGAAGTACATAAAGTTTAAGGGTGCTTGTGTGTACCTTTGCATCAGTTTTGAAAACTGGTCACTGCCTGCAAATCACTGAAATATAAATGAAATAACTAAATCATACATAATAAAGGTAGAGAATCTATTCTCAGTGTTATGCTCTTCAGATGAATTAAACTAAAAACTCAAGACTGTGTTTGCTTGGGACTCACAGAGAAGCATGTGGGGTTGATTATTGCCCTGAAGGACCTGCCCCTACCTTTTAATTCACTTTTAATGCTGGATTTTAATCATCTTTGCCTCTTTTAAATTTTATATACACTATTTTATGTTTTAAGATTTTATTTGTTCAGAGTCCCTCTGGGAGGGAATGGGCAGTTTCTAAATTTGATAAATAAATAGTGAAAACTTCTAAATATCTTAGTCAGTAACCTCAATGCATCTAGAGGACAAGGAAAGGCTGACTGAGCAAGTCAGTTCATTAAACACTGCAGCCCTGATGTACATCTATGTTAGGGAAATCAAAGTTCGGCTTTTTAATTTTAAAAAGCACAGGAGCATTGCCTAAAACCAAACAAACAACAGAACAGGTTCCTGCCAAGCAGTGGAATCAGGACATAGCTCCAAATAAAACAACATCTGCTGGGGACTGTGATAGTCTCATCAGTAGAAGTTGCTCCAATAAACGGTATCATCATCCCTCCACTATGTCAGTGTTAAAAGAAGGCAGCCTGGTCTAGAGAGATAATGGATTCATCACTGAAAGCCTGCATTATACTTACAGGTGCTCTTATCAATCAGCCACTCACATGTGGAATAGAAGGTTTCACTTGAGAACAATGCATGTCACAGTCACAAAGCCTACACTGTGAAAAACTTACAGTAAAATAACCAGGGAAATTGAAGCAAGGTGAATGGACTCAGGAAGAGCTAAAAGCAATAAGCAGACATTTTAGCCTAATGCCCAACTGTCCAAGAAGCTCATTTAAAAAAAAATAATATGGTGGCGTTGTTGCTTATTTAATGTAATATGCTTTCCAAAGCAGGGAGAAGGGAAATGATTAATGATTAAATGATATAAGGCAATGTTTCTCAACCTCTCCAATGTTGTCAACTTTGTTAAGGAATTGTGCAGAGTAACCTCTGGGCCCTGAAGGCTTGCACAGTTCACCGTAATGTTGCAGTAGATATAAGTAATGATTCAGTCAATAAACAGATACGTTAAAGTGTATAAAAATAGTTTATGCAACCAGTAGGGTTAAAGGATAATGGCAAAACAGGTTACTGGAAGTTAAAAAAGAGTCTGTATGGATTAAAACAGGCAGGATATGAATGGAACAAATGTATAGTTAATGAACTAGTAAAAATGGGGTTTAATGCTGGTTCTGCTGATCCATGTTTATTTAGGAGAGAGAAAGATGGTGAAGTTACTTTACTGTTATTATTTACAGATGATATTGCCATTATTACTAAAACAGAAAATGAAGTGAATGATCTTGTAGCTAAATTAAAGGAGAAGTTCAGAATACGATATTTAGGAGAAATACAACATTATCTAGGTCTAGATATTACCAAAACGAATACGGGATTCAAAATATCACAACTGAAGAAAATAAACCAATTGCTGAAGCGTTACAATATGGAAAATTGTAAAGCAGCCAAGACACCTATGAGTACTGAGTTCCAACATAGTGAGTTAAAAGAACCCAAATTTGACAAAGAGATATATCAATCGTTGATTGGAAGCTTGTCATATTTAGCAAATTGGTCGAGACCAGATATCTCATATAGTGTCAATCAGTTGGCAAAATATAACGCAGATCCTTGTGAGAGACATTGGAATGCCGCAAAGCGAATACTTAGATATTTGAAACAAACAATGTATTATTCGTTATATCTAGAACCGAGGTCTGAACTTGACTTAACAGCATATGCAGATGCTAGTTTTGCAACAGACGTAGTTACACGAAAATCAACCTCAGGAATTGTAATATTATTAGCTAATATGTTGATTGGTTGGAGATCGATCAGACAACAACATATCAGTTTGTCAACCATGGAGGCTGAATTTTCATGTTTGTCTCTAATGTGTACGGTACTTATCTATTACAAGCAATTATGTAAAGATATGGGAATTGTTGTACATGAACCGATCACTGTATATGAGGATAACCAGGCAGCAATTAGTATGGCAAATACTTTGGGTGTAAAAATAAGAACAAAACATACGGATTTAAGGTATCTAAATGTGAGACAATGTGTACAAAGTAAAATGATTAAATTAGAGTATTGTATGAGTGAAAACAATTTGGCAGATCATTTTACGAAGGCACAAGGTGCTATTCATCATAAGAAGAGTTGTGAAAGTTATAATTTAAGGATGAAAAAAGTTACATATTAGCCACCCAAAGGGGAGAATTACATGAAATGGCTTGTTTATATTAACCAACCCAACCGTTTGGACAGAGTCCTAACAAACTTCCTGAATTCCCCAGACATCACGATATTGATATAGCATATAAAATGGGGGTTTAGGAGATATGGCTATGATTTGAACATATGAGATACACCTGAAAAAAACTGTACACTTTTCTATTAGAAAACATTGATTACAGTTCATTAAGCCTCCTACTTAACTTTTCTCAAGCCAAACCTTGAAAGAAAATGTTCTTCTGAATGTTTGCTCCCTTGTTACCAATCAGTAATCAGTGAAATCAGTGAAATTATTTAGTTGTAAATATTTCCATTCTCCTGTTCCCTTAAAAGGGTTTGTAGAATAGATTACATAAAATCAAGGAAAACAAGAAAAATGCATACTGCAGACATGTAGCTCTGAAATGAAGTACAAAAAGAAAAGTTAATTAGAAAACACACATGCATCCCCAAACACACAAACATGCACATACAGCAAACTGGGATCTCGCTGCTTGGTACTAACTTATTCTAAAATATAGAAACATTTTTAGTGTGAACTAGAGAACATGGGGAAGAAAATTGTATCTCAGCAGATGGCATCCTCTAACTAGCCAGACCATGTCTGTCTTTGGAAGATAAATAAGATAGAGCCTGGTTAGTACTGAAAGTCTCCAGTGAATACCAAGGCCCCCAAACTACTCTAAGAAATACATGCAAAACAAGTAAACTAGACTTTAGTTTTATAATTGAATAAGGAAATATATATATATTAATTGCAACAAGATAATATATGTGTACATATGGAAGAATAATGAAATTCAGTGAAAGATTGCTTTATAAAATTGCAGAAATGGCAAAGTTTGGTTAGGAAGAAAAGACTGAAATCTTATATGGACTTTTTACTGAAAAAAGAAAAGACTGAATTGAAGATTTATTCATTTGGGAATTAAAAAGGGAATTCATTTGGAAATTAAAAACAAGGGAAAGAATAAAATACTACTTGGCAGAAAGAAGGATGGAAATCATAATTCTGTATCTTCTTTTTTTCCTTAACTTTTCTTTGATTGTACGTTTATTACATTTATTAATTCTAATAATATTTTTTTTAAATATTATTTTTAAAAGAAGAAATGTTGACATGCAATCACCTTGTGTTTCCTCCTCCTATCCCACACCAATTTAAATCTTTTATCAGTTTAGCAACTCCACCAATACAAGGAAGTGTGATATATCTCACACAAGCATGTCTTTTAATAAAATGTGTTAATCCAAAAAGTTTGCCAGCAAACCTCCTCAGGTTTTTGGATTGTACTACTTGCATCTTTAACTACTGCACTGCATGTTTCCTAAAGTTTGTATTAACGTATGTACAATAATGATTTGAAACTAAATGAGACACATAATGGAATATGGTTATATTATAAGAGTTAAAGAGTTCTCAAATTTCTTGCAGGCAAATTACAGGCGCAAAAAATATGGAATAGAAAATCAGAGGCAGTACCCTAACTTCCACTTTTTTTCAGCAATAAATTAAGGTCTTAAAACATAACGAAACCAAAATTGTAGAACAGAACTTCTCTCATAGGGGAAGAAAAAAACTTTGGGGAAATTAAAAGTTAGATTTCTGTAGTGTCAATAAACTCCATCAGATTAAATGTTCAATTACTCTCTGATTTCCTTTTTTGAAGGGAGAGTAATCCACAGCCATTGAGTCAGATATAAATAATCACTTGCTCTGCTGGACTTTTTTTGGGGGGGGGGCATTCTAAAAACTCAGGATTATATAGCCCTAACTCAGTGGCAAAATAGTGATTTAAGCTCATGTTAGTCTTCTGTAAAATTGTATTTAAATGAGACAATGTGACTCTGGAAAATATATAATAGAAAAACAAACAATAAATTAAAAGAACCACAAGGACATTTAAACATGTACAATATACAGGTAGTTCTCAACTTACAACCACAATTGAGCCCAAAATTTCTGTTGCTAAGTGAAACATTGTTAAGTGAGTTTTGCCTCATTTTACAATCATTTTTGCAACAATTGTTAAGTGAATCACCACAGTTGTTAAATTAGTAACAGGGTTGTTAACTGAATCTGGCTTTCCCATTGACTTTGCTTGTCAGAAGGTCGCAAAAGGTGATCACATGACCCTGGGACATTGCAACTGTGCATAAATAGGAGTCAGTTGCCAAGCATCTGAATTCTGATAATGTAACCATGGGGATGCTGCAAGTGTGAAAAACGGTCATAAGTCACTTTTTTCAGTACCGTTGTAACTTTGAATGGTCACTTAATGAACTGTTGTAAGTTGAGGACTACCTGTACAAGATATAAAATGTATTTATTTATATTTCATGTTTCTAAACCACCCATCTCCCTCAAAGATGAGTAGGCACACTTCCTAGCTCCAATAAAGTGAAGCATGGAAAACTGGAGCATGAATTCCCTATGGGACCTTGTAGGGTGGGGCAGATATTCTTGAGCAGGAGTCCCCAACCCCTGGTCTGCGGCATGCCAGAAACCAGGCCATGGAAATAAGCAAAGCCCCATCTGCGGGATGCAGGCAGAACACGAAATCATGCCCCCTCCAGGCTGTGGAAAAACCTCTGTCCATGGAACCAATCCCTGGTGCCCAAAAGGTTGGGGGCCGCTGCTCTTGAGAATAGCATGAGTTACTAAAAAACATGTACAATTTTTTTTCCCAGCAGCTAGTGCCACTGGCAGCTACATTGTTTAGATATAGAGGAAAAAGACACTATATGCCTGTGGATGAGGTTGGAGGATTTTAAATGGTAGGTGTTCTCAAGTGCTTGGAATGAGCTTCCAGAAACATCTGGTTAGCCTTGATAGAGAAGAAGATACCAAATGACCTGGATCATTATTCTTTTACTGGGATTCTTCTTGTGTCACCTGGATGACTAATATACTAGAAAGCAATGTGCATTCTTATTCCAGGATGAATTTGTCTGGAAGCTTAAGCATGCAAAGCCTGTTTCCTGTTATGAGGCTTCTGACATTTGTGGATCAGCTTGACAGATATGATCAAAAAGTTAACATCTCCCCTTTATTCTTTATCTTTTGATTGGAAACAAAACTGGGGATGCATAGTAAAAAATTGTAACAGTTAAACAAACATGCTTGTTCACTTCTCATGGATCAATGATAGGATATCATTATATAATCTATTCCTTTGCACAGGCAAAAACAGGAAACATAAATAAAGAAGCTTTTATTTTATTTATTTATTAAATAGATTTATCTGACCAACTTACACACAATGACTCTGGGCAACATACAGCATTAAAAATTAACAATATAAAAATCATAGAAACCCTCACCCCATCCTCCATGGCAACAAAAACATGATCATACAAGTCATTTAATCAACTCCAAATCCACCTAGGGTCCCCAGACCCATTGACCGAACTATGTCTTCAAGGACTTCAGGAAAAGTAGCAAGGAGGGGGGGCAACCTTATTTCTGAGGAAGGGATGTTCTGGAGACAGGGAGCCACTACAGAGGCCCTTCTTCTAAGTCCCATTATGTGCAATTCTTTATAGACAGGACCTGTAACACGCTCCGCCTTCCCACTCTGGTAGGATAAGCTCATCCTTTCAATTTGTTCACAGAGAGTACAGCTTCTAAATACAAAATAATTTCTCCTTCTAGAAATATAGCTGAACTCTGGAAAGATCATTATTATCAAAATAATATCATATTTTCTTCAAGCAGCTAAGGTAAGCAAATAGCTTGTAAAAAGAAAATAACCTTTTATTTCTTTTAACAAGTGAATAAGGGGAGATCATAGAAGAATTTGCACATAATACATTTATTAGGAAATTAGTACCCTCCAGATGTGAGGGTACTTCAGCTTTTAAGTTCCAAGAATATTTCTATAAGTCTATTACAGTTTCAGTAATGCAATAGTGATGAATATCTGTAGCTCGGGTGTAGGATGTGGGTGAAAGTTCGGTCTCCTAGCTTCTGGGTTGGTTTCTGAATGTTTTGTTACCAGGCTAGGTAACATCTTTAGCGGAATTTAGGGGATGTCATTCCCTAAACTCCACTGAGGATATTACCTAGCCTGGTAATGAAATGTTCAGAAACCAACCCAGAAGCTAGGAGAACGAACCTTCACCCTCAGTTTCAGTAATATTGTGGTTTGCCCTCTGTGAAAAATTATTTCACTTGATCAGAAGACTCCTTTAATAAGTGACCAGGAACCCGCATGTAGAATCAGGAACCATCATACTGTATATATTAATGATTACCGTCCAGTTGCACTCACTTCCATTATGAAAAAGTATTCTGAGAGATTGGTAAAGGTCTATATGGTTTAACGCCTTCCCCCTACATTTGACTCATTATAGTTTGCCTATTGGAAGAACCGTTCTATAGATGATGCACTTTCCTGTGTGCTTCATCTTAGCTTGGCACACCTGGAGGAGAAGAATACTCATGTGCGAATGCTGTTTGTTGATTTTAGTTCGGCATTCAACACAATCATTCCTCAGCATTTGGTAAACAAACTGGGCCTATTAGATTTTAATACTCCTTTATGTAATTAGATCAGGGGTGGGTTCCACTTACCTTCCCTACCAGTTCGCATCGTGACGGAAGTGCGCATTTTCGCTTCGCTCACGTGCATGCCTACATCACATCGGGGAAATGACCCTCTGCAAATGCGCAGAACCCTCTGCACATGCGCATAGGGTTCTTTGCCAGCCGCGGCGACCAGAGGACCGGTTCGGGGGTGTGGGCAGCCGGCCATCGCTGCCGGTTCGGCGAACGGGTGCAAATTTCCACCACCAGTACGGGCGAACCGGTCCGAACCGGCAGCAACCCACCACTGAATTAGATACTTGATTTCCTTATTGATAGGCCTCAGTTTGTGTGAGTTGGAAGAAAAGTTTCCAACTCCATCTCCTTCAGTACAGGTTCCCCATAGGGCTGTGTCTTGAATCCACTACTGTTGACCCACTGAGTTGATGACTCACAATTGCTGTGCCAAATCTGCTATGAATCATATTGTGAAGTATGCAGATGACACGACAGTGGTGGGTTTTATCCGGGACAACAATGAATATGCTTATAGGGAAGAGGTGAAGGCTCTGGTGTGCTGGTGCAATAAAAGTAACATTGTTCTAAATGTTAATAAAACAAAGGAGATCATTGTAGATTTTAGAAAGAGCTGGCATAGTCATAGTCCACTAAGTATCAAGAATGCAGCTATAGAAGTAGTCAATAGTATTAAGTATCTGGGGGTACAGATAACTAACAATCTGAACTGATCTCTCCACATGTCATCCTTAGTGAAGCGTGCAAACCAGGGTCTGCATTTTCTGCATCAGATGAGGAGAGCACATCTTTCTCCTTCTGTCTTGGCCACTTTTTACAGAGGCATGATTAAGAGCGTTTTAATAAACTGCATCACTGTTTGGTTTGGTGGCAGCAATGCCTCAGATAGAAAGTCCATACAGAGAGTGGTGAGGACAGCCAAGAAGATTATAGGAAGCTCACTTCCAGTTATTCAGGATACTGCTTATAAGCGCTATGTGCTTAGAGTTCAAAGCATTGTTAGAGACCCCACACCCCCACTGTATGGTCTGTTTCTGTTGCTCCTGTCTGGGATGAGGTTTCAAGTATTTCTAGCAGGACTTTCAGATTCTGTAACAGCTTTGTTCCCTACACCATCCATCTGATAAACTCGCAAGATTTGTTTTACTCTCCATGTACATGTATACATCTGAACTAGACTCTGTTGTTTCTCTGTGTCATATATGTGGGTATATGCATAATTTTGAATTATTTAGTTATTAGTTTAGTCTGTCATGTTTATGTAGTGTATATTGGAGGTAGTGACCCTTTGAGATCTGTATGCAATGAAATGTCATTTTAATGTATGCCAATTAGTGTACATTCAAAGTGACATTAAAGTTGTTCTAAGTTCTATATGCCTTCCATAAAAACAAATATATCTACATATGTATATGTGTGTGTGTGTGTGTGTGTGTGGCATATGTGTGTGTATGCTTGACCAACACCATTTGCACTGTCCAGTCCTTAAAAGGAAGTTAAAATAAATTCCTATGGGTTTTACTTCTTGAAAAGCTGTGAACAGCAAGGAACGCCATGGACTGGTCAATGTTCACTCCAGATGATATATAGGAGAGTAAAGATAATGGCATTCAATCACTGCCTGCTTCTATTGGTCCATTCTTGCCTCCCTCCCATTTCTGCTTTCAATATTTATTGCATGCATTTACTGTACATTTGGAAAAAAACCAACAACAACCTGAGCTGCTACTATGAAATAAATTTCTCTGGCTGCAAGGTTGCCATACTTTCTGTTTTATTTTTAAAAACTCCGCAAAGTATGAATTTTGAAGGATAGTATGTTGGCATTATTGCAAGTAGGTATTTTCCACAATATCTGTAATCATGATTGTTGCTGCTATGGCAGCACGGATAGCGAAGTGCAACTGGGACTAATCCTGGCTGTTGGATTGTTTGCAGATTCTAGAAACTCTTCCTAGCACAACATTGTCAAGAGTTCTATTTTTTATTCAGTAAAAAACTAGTAGTTTGCAAAGCACTCAAGAATATTTTGTGTTTTTCTAGACTGATTTGCCTTGAAATCAGTTTTCTGGACAGACATTCTCAACTTTCTGAGGGATGATGAGTCCAGGACAGAAGAACTACATGAAGATAAGACTTCCCATCAGTGAGAAATCTGAATTGCCCACAATTTCAATAATGTTGAAAAACAAAATACTTACCTGCCTGATTTGCCAACATCCTGAAATTAAGCTAGAAATAAATGGTCTCATTCTCAAGCACAGCCAATGTGGTGGAATCTGGGATCTAGAGCTGGTTTTAAAGAGGTGCAGCATGCAGGCATACCATAGAACTTCTTGAAATAATAATCAATACTGCCTTGGAAAAAAAACTGTTCCTCCATCCCAAGTTTGCATATTTTATGCAATCAGCTAAACAGATTTTTCTTCTATGTTTTGCCCATCAGCTCTCATTCCACTGAAATTCTCACTAATGGAGTATGGTTGTGCTTATTTCATTATAAAGTGGCCAAGAAGTCTGTATGAATATCTTATTTTGCATTATACAATTATCTCTCAATGGTCTGCAGCCTTCCTGACTCACTATTCATCAGTTCAGTCCCAAGGGAAGACAGTCTGAGAGAACTTTTCTCCTTGGGCTTTTTAAATAATAGAGGCACTGTGGCAATCCTGTCTTTGAGAAATTCCTAGAAATGTTTTCTTTCCCCTGGAGAAATTCAGAGAAATCAGCCAATTTCTATACCCGCAGATCTGGTAGAGAATTTCAAAAGGCCAATTGCTCTTAAAAAATCATTGGTTTAAAAAAATCATTTCGAATATTTTAACCAGACTACCTATCCCTTTTTGTTTCAGAGATACTACCTTATCTCACTCCTCTCTTCTCTAACTGTAATTTCCTTCCTTCTTTCTTTCCTTCCTTCCTTCCTTCCTTCCTTCCTTCCTTCCTTCCTTCCTTGCCTCCCTGTCCCCCCTCTTATTCCTGCCATCTTCTCCATTTACTTTATTTGTGGAAAGTTTATAGGGAGTAAGTCAATGGAGAAGCCAGCAGGAAGATGTAAGTCTAAGGTCAGCAGGCAGGTAAGCGGCTGCTGTGGGTGGGGGAAGAAGTGAGCGGCTGCAGGTTGGGAAGGGAGCATGGTGGGTTCAAGGGATGCAGGTTTGATAGAGCCTGTTGAGGGGTGATGTGAATATATAAGTATGTGGGGTACAATCAGAAATAAATGTTTGAAGAAAGAGAAAGGTGGTATTACATACTGTACATACATACATACATACATACATACATACATACATACATACATACATACATACATACTCTGGCTATCCTTTTCCCTAATGGCATCAAGACCTGCAAATTTTCCTTCTCAGCGAGATATTGATTCAGTTTTGGAATAAAAGAATATCGAGTTAACCAGCAATAGAATGTGAGTTGATATGAGCTTAACACAAACTGGAGCTTACTTTCTCCATCTCTCTTTTTCAAATAAATATCACATGGCACCATATAATTGTTTTTAATTATAATTGTAATGTAAAAATAATTAATATGTGTTCAATCAGGAATGTTAGTGGACATAATAAACAAATGTGTACATGTATTCATATGTAGCAGTGGCAAGAGACAATTCATATACCTCCAATAAAATATCACGTATTCCCAATGAGAATTACAAAATTATTATTTTTTATTATTATCACAGATAGATGACGTGTTGATGCACTTTTCTTTATGTCTTGACAATTTTTTAAAAAAACATTTAAAGATTCAAAACCTAGGCAAGTTTCTTTCTTCTCCTTTTTCTACTTACATTTTTTTCAAAACATGTTGGTAGAAAGAAAGAAGAAAAAATATGTAGTTTTTGACACCACAAATATTGGAAACAAAATAAATAATGTAATGTATATTAAAAACAAAAGGGAAGGAATATTAAAATAAAAAATACAGGTGAACAATAATAACACAATAATGCAAAATAAAGGGAAACGTATAGATATATCATACAGCACATAGGATGCTCTTCAAGTTAAGATAATTTATATTGCTTTAAACGTATTATATACTATGTATGAAAGAAAAGACAGGCAAGATGAAATAAGAAGTAAAGGGGTAATTTTAGCATGTAAGGTTTAAAATATTTTGGTTGCAGCTTTTTTTGATAAAAAAAAATGCCCTCCATTTTTTATGTCTGGTCCCTGGCAATTTGTGCCTTAATGAATATGTCCTTCAGCTTAGGAAAGATTTTCTTCTACACATTTTATAAAATTCTTTAAGATTAACTATTCATCCTATAGCTTTCTACTAGAAGTGACATGAATGGTGTAAATCATTCATGTCACAGTCCTCTGGAACCAGTTACCTCCTGAGATCCGGACTGCCCCCACCCTATTGGTCTTCCGGAAAGTGGTGAAGACCTGGCTTTTCCGGCAGGCTTGGGGCCATTGATCTCGCTGTTGTAATCCTGCAAGATCCAGCCATGAATGGTGTGCATGGGTTTTTAAATTGTTTTTTAAATGTTTTTATAAGGTTTTTTAATGTTTCTTTTATATTTCTGTTGTAAGCTGCCCAGAGTCCCTCGGGAGTTGGGCGGCATAGAAATTTAATAAATAAATAAATAAAAAAATAAATAAATAAAAAAATAAATAAATAAATAAATAAATAAATAAATAAATAGCTAGCAGAGAAAGGAGAACTTATTGGCCAAGATAGGAAACAGCTTCTAGACATGATGAAGGTTTGTTCTGAGCATCAAGACTCTTTCTGTATAGATAGTCTTAGACTAATAACCATTCATTTAATATTAGCTCGAAGTTATGACATCCTCAGAAAAAAATGACGTACGATCTGTCATTAAAGTTATGACTATTGCGCCAGCCATGCAGTCACGTAGTTGCAATTTGGGCACTTGGCTCACATTTACAATGGTTGCAATGTCTTGTGGTCATATAATCATGATTTGCAATCTTTCCACCTGGTTTCCAATAAACGAAGTCATTTGAGGAAACCAGATTTATTTAACTGTATGATTCACTTATTAACCATCTACTTATCTTAATTGCTGCAAGAATAGTTGTAAAACAGGTCTGGTCACATGTTGACTCACTTAATGACTACTAACTGAAATTCTGGTCCCAACTGTGATTCTAAATGAAGGACTACCTCTATTTAAGAAGTGGTATCCAATCCATATTGTGCATTGCTCCTATTGAATTGAATTCTGGATACTTTTTTCTTAAGGCTCAGTTCAATAAAATGTCATGTATTTGCAATGAGAATTACAAAATTATTATTTTTTATTATTATCTCAGATAGATGACTTGATGCACTTTTCTTTGTCTTGACAATTTAAAAAAAAATAATTTAAAGATTCAAAACCTAGGGCAAGGTTCTTTCTTCTCCTTTTTCTACTTATATTTTTTCAAAACATTTTGTATCACAAAAAAAAAATATAAACTTTAAAAATTGGAAGTTATATATTTAAATTTCTCTTCAGTAAACATGCAGTTAGATCTGTAGCAGATTTTGCTTAATAGAATTTTTGGAAATTTTTCTCCATAATCACCATGGTTGAATTTGTTTTTTTGTCAGTGTTATTATAGTTATTTTCCTAAAAAGTGCAACATATTCACAGTCCATGAAGAATACTATTAGATTATGTTAGGCATGTTGTCAGACTTGGTTTATTAAACTATTAATATGTGACATTAAGGCACATCCGATTCTTTGAACACATGAAGTTGAGCCAAATAACCTGCAAAATATGGCAGTTTTTCCTTCATAGTTGTTTGTCTATGTAAGAATTGGAAGCAAAGTTAAAAACTGAAAATAACAAATTTAGAAACTTTTAATTCTGAAGTCAGTGCAGCTTATACATAACAAAGCTGTTATAAAATTACATTTGAAGAAATATCAAATTAGATATGTTGGACTGAATATTGATGGGAGGTGATGAGCATTTTTTTTTCCAGAAAAATATATTCTGAGATCATTTAACCAAATGTTCTGAGATAGTTTGATGCAATCTAAAATATACCCACAAAATAAGTTCTTTCACAGGGATTATTGAGGAATATCTATATATAATAAAAACTGAAGTGTACTTCTTTCTGTCGTCATATAAAGTTCTCTGTTTTTTATATTTAGCACTTGAATTGCAATTCCATGTTTTAGAAAGGTAGAAGCTGTTTCAAAAGCCTTATGACCTTTATGGCTTTAAAAAAAAACCTTCTTTGATATATATTTTCCATTGAATTAGATTCTCAAGCACTAGTATCAGCAGGCAACTAATCTCTGTGGCAATCTGTCCTCTTATTGCTTTTTCTTAATTGTGCCATTTACAAACTGATGCTGTAAGCCACAAATTAAGGATAGTAAACGAACTGGAAAAAATTGAACCACCAGCCAAACTGGTACAATAATTTCAACATTAAAAATAATCATTTTGCTGGGACCAGCAATAACATGTTAAATTTTAATGGCTGGAAATCTAGTAGCAGTGCAATAAAATCAGCCCTTGCATGAATTCTTTATTGTTAACTGAATTTTGAAAAGAAAAAAGTGTCATTAGAGTAATTGTTATGATTATATTGTTTTTAATTACATACAACAAAGTAACTTGAGGAAATAATGTAGCCTTTTCAAGACATACAAAGGACTTAGTGAGTTCCTGACTGTGATAATACTAGTGAGCTGAGAGAAGCTTAAGTTCTATATTTCCTTTAAGTAACTCAACAGTGATTTTATTTACATATCTCAAATTTATTGGAAATATCTCTTAAAAAGAGACTTAAAAAGCTATAAATTATACTTCTAATACACTTCTTTATTAGCTTGTAATTCCAGGTTTCGTTTGCAGGTGAGTAACTGCGACAGTCATTTATTTATATTTGTACAGATAAATGGCATTCCTTAATGACTTAATTTTCTTGAGATAGATTTTTAACTTATTTTCATTTAATATATTCTTCACTTCTTCTACAGAAGTGATCAGAAAAATACTCCCAAATAAAAATGGATTTAAATATTATTATGCTTATTTCATTTAAAAAGATATGAATTGTCATTTAAAATACATGAGTGGTAAGGGTGGAAAAAGTTTTTTTTTTTCCTTTTGTGTTTCATGACACAGTTTACTAAGATTCATCAGCGATGAAAAACTAAAACTAACATTTATTTAAGTGAGAACAAGTATATTACTCTTTGTCCAAAAGATGTTCCTGAAGATAAAGTTGGAATTACTGATTACAAGAATATAGGAAATCATTTATTTTTATTAGACAGTAAACTAATGCTATTCATTTGTCACTGTAGGAACTTGTGCAGTGATCTCGTTGTTCTTTCCCTACATGGTCTATTATACTTGGTTTTTTTTAATTGCACTCATTTCTTTTCTTTGTTATGCCATGCCATTTAAAATTATCCTCTTTTGGCATCTGTTTCCATTTCATGCTTTATTATCAGAATAGATACCAATATGCTTTTATTTGTAATCATAGATGAAGGTTCCATATGATGCATACTACAGCAACATAGATAATAGTTTAAAACAATTGTGTTAAAATTATAAAAGAGAAAACTAATACAAACCTGATCTACCAAATCTTATTTAAACCCCAAGTTTTCTTACAGCTATCGTGACTGAGAAAATTTTTGCAACATTTTTAGAGATTTCTGGAGAATTCATTAGCAGAAGCAATACATTATCTTCCATGCAGCAGTCTTGTAGAGCTGGGGGCTTGTATAGGAGATGGGGGCCATATTAATTCAGAGGGCCATCTATGGTATAATGGAACTCAACAAAATGTGAAATGGCCTTTGCACAAGGGCAAATGTGACCTTGTTAGTCTTCCATTACTTGACAAATATGGCTACATAGTAATATAATAAAGGGAGGAAAGTAAAAGAATAGAATAGAAAAAAATCTATTTTTTCAGCACTCTTCTGTGTGAAATGGAAATTATGTTATATAATGGAAATGATGTTATATAAGTAATTAAGAATCAAAAAATTCATAATACTGTTATTACATTAGAGAGAAGCTTCATCCTAGTCAAGAGGTTTGATTATAAGTTCAGATTTCTGTAAATCTAAATCTAGCATGTGCTCCTTAGATTCTTGTATAGCTTTCCATGCCCCATTATTACCATAAATTGAGCCAAGGATTCACAATAGGAAAAATGTTTGGCTGAGGAGCCCATCTTACAGAGGAGAATTAAAAGAGTTAAATATTTCTCCATATCCCCCACCCCGAAAAAATTATTTTAACCAATATTTCAAGTGACTGACCCTTGCAAGTATCTCTACTGATATACAGCCAAGTTTCACTTTCAGGGTGGTATTTGATATGCAATGAGAGAGTGACACATTTTTCTTAAAAACCTGGACTGAATAGCCTGCAAGTCTTCTACTATTTTAGAAGTGTGCACTGTAAAGCACAATACTTATACCTTTGTCCCAGGGGTGGGTTCTGGATCCTTTTGCTGCCGGTTTGCTCAGGGTCACGCCGTGCGCGCGTGTGTGTGCGCAGCAATCAAAAAATAGGTTCTGCGCATGCGCAGAAGCAAAATCCAAGATGGCGGCACCCACAGAAACACCGACAGAACCGGCTCCGTGACGTCATCGCCGAGTTACTAACGGTTCTAAAGAACCGGATAGAACCGGTAAGAACCCACCTCTGCTTTGCCCCCGAATAGCATAATTGCAATAGAGATATAGCTATTTCCATGACACATGATAATTAGCAAACCTAAGTATAGCTCTGAAGTTTTTTATACATGAGGAAAATGGATCACTCTCTTGTCAATTTAACTGTGTTTCTCTGTAAAGATGCATATGTACTAATCAGATTACAGCAAGTGTAACTGAGGTCCCTGCTTGCCCTGTAATGAGAAAATAAGGAAGTATTTTGCCTCTCCACTATTTAGCAATAGCAATAGCACTTAGACTTATATACCGCTTCATAGTGCTTTACAGCCCTCTCTAAGCGGTTTACAGAGTCAGCATATTGCCTCCAACAATCTGGGTCCTCATTTTACCGACCTCGGAAGGATGGAAGGCTGAGTCAACCTTGAGCCTGGTGAGATTCGATCTGCCAAACTGCTGGCAGCCGGTGATCAGCAGAAGTAGCCTGCAGTACTGCACTCTAACCACTGCGCCACCACGGCTCATTATAATACCATTATTTCATTATGGTATTATTATTTTAGTAAAAGGCTTTCTTATATGGGTTGGTCTTTGATGAAGTTTACAAGCTTTAGGTGATTATTAGAAATTAATTATAGTAAAACTAAGATGGTTTTATTTACAGAACACTTGTTAGTAGCTTCAGTAAATAGAAAATTAATGATAATCACATTGAGTAAATTAAGATCTTTATTTAAGAATTTTCTTTCAATGATTGAGAGGAGCAAACAGTTTTATCTCAAAACAATTAAACTATTCAACTTTGTAAGCATTACAGGAAGCCATGATTTTCTTTTGCTATCTGCACTAAAGAAAGCACTAAATGGTTGCTGTGATAATTACAAAGGCAATTGATAGAAAAGAATGATAAACATCTTCATGTTTAAATGGAAAGTAACTATCAATTGTAATTTAAAATGTAATTCCCATCTAAGTTTAGCAATTTGGAAGCAGTATTGTGCTTATTCAAGTATTTAAGAACAGTGAAGAAAAACACAATTCTTCTCTGAAGGTCTCTGGGTAAAGATCAGCTGGTCATTTCCATCTTGTTTAGGCAGCCAACCAAATGCTAATATGATCTATAACTCTCATTCAGTAGTCTCTGATCACCTATCTGAATTTGCCAAGATTTGCTGAGGCAAAGCTTTCCAAAGTATATGGATCCCTTTGAGTCGTCCATAAATGAAGCATGGGCACTTCACGTAGACAACTCAATTTCTCTCAGCATAATTTATTTCTCCAGATTATTGTATGGTGAAATAAATAGATTGTTTCCGTGGAGAAATTTGGAGGAATTTAATGTCATAAATTAAAAAAAAAAGGTAAGCTTTGCTTGAGCAAAGGTACATTTAAATATTCAGGCGAAACAGTCTAAACATGTTTTGAGCTGATTCAAATTTTGTTTTACAGCTTTAATTGGTTTTAATGTTTTACCCTGTTATTATATTGTTCTTTCAAATAAGGGTACAAGATGTTTGTGTTTTTGTACAATTTGTATAACCACTCAACTTGCAAAATGTGACTCTGCCAAGCTAACATAGATCTATAAATAAAACAAGATAACCAAAAAAACCCACAACCACTTACTATAAAATAGCATAAGGGCTAAAAACATCTATTCAAAATCCTAAACCAATTTTCTAGATGGGCTCACCTAAAATCCCACTGGTTAGGGGAAAAATACAATTTGTGAAGGTTTACTAAAGGCCAAAAGAGTTGGACATCTAAATCACAGGGTTATGCAGTCCCAAAGGGCAGGCACAATGACAAGGAAGGCATACCTTTTGGTTTCCATAGATAACTTTGTTTCATGGAGGGGAGGGATGAACAGAACTGACATAGGTGGTCCCAGAAGCCCTGTGCCATGAATAACTGTATAAATGATAACCAACACTTTGAATTGCAGCCCAGAAAATAAACGTGTTATATAATTAGTGGAAGATCACTTAAACATGAGCCAGCAGCGTGCAGCAGCTGCCAAAAAAGCGAATACAATCCTTGATTGCAGAAACAGAGGCATAGAATCAAAATCATGTGAAGTATTAGTACCGCTTTATGAAACCTTAGTAAAACCACACCTGGAATACTGAATCCAGTTTTGGTCAACACATTACAAAAAAATGTTGAAACTTTGTAAAGAGTACAAAGAAGAACAACTAAGATATTAAGGGCCTGGAGACTAAACATATGAAGAACAGTTGCAAGATTTGGGTTTGGCTAGTCTAGAGAAAAGAAGGACTGGGGATGACATGATAGCAGTATTCCAGTATTTGAGGAGTGTCACAAAGAAGAGGGGTCAGCTTATTTCCAAAGCACCAGAAGGCAAGACAAGAAACAATGGATGGAAACTAATCAAGAAGACAAGCAATTAAGGAAAAACTTTCTAACAGTGAGAACAATTAACCAGTGGAACAGCTTGCCTTGAGAAGTTGTGAGTGCTTCATCACTGGAGGTTTTTAAGAAGAGAGTGGACAGCCACTTGTCTGAAATTGTATAGGGCAGTGATGGCTAACCTTTTCCGGCCCGAGTGCCCAAAGCATGTGCGCGTGCGCGCAAATGTGTGCATGCGTGCCCGAACCCCCAAAATGCAATGCACGTGCACCCCCATGCATGCACCCCACCCCACCGTGCATGCGCGTGTGCCCCCCCTGCATGCGCAGCAGAGACCCAATGACCAGCTGGGCAGCGGGAGGTGCACGTGCATGTGCGGCGGAGCTGAACTGGGGCGACAGCTCGTGTGCCCATGGAGAGGGCGCTGCGTGCCACCTGTGGCACGCGTGCCATAGGTTCGCCATCACAGGTATAGGGTCTCCTGCTGGAGCAGGAGGTCTCTTCCAGCTCTATTCTGATGGATTCTGATTAAACTATCTACAGTATACTACTGTATTTTGAACCAATTGTAGCTTCTTCTTCCAGGACTGCCCCTTGTACAATGCATTACAGTAATGCAAGAGAGAGGCATGAGTGATAACTTCACATTTTTTTAAGTAGGAGCCAAGAGCCAAATTATGCACCAGTTCTGTCTGTGGGAAAATAGCCTTGTCCAGAATTAGGAAGTCCTGGGGTGCTTAAAACCCAATTGCTCTGTTTTGGTTGCTTAAACTGAAGTCTTTCCCCATTTTCATAGTGACAAATTCTTCAGAGCCAACCCTACCTTGGAGGTCTAGTTTATTTTCGGCAGTGCTGCTATCTACAGACATGAAAGGAGTAGGAAAATAATCATGTTTTGTGGCACTGATCACTGCAACGTAATCCTAAATAAAAGCTCTTATCCATGCTTGTTTAGTTCTTTACCTTATTTACTACTTCAGCAACAATCTTTATGTCATATACCAAACTGGTTTTTAAAAATTAGTTTAAAAATTAGCTGGCCCTATATATTCCTGTTCACAAAAGAATTTTGCTCTGGTATCTGGTAGCTCTATTGTTCGAGGGTTCTACAGTGTTGATGGAAAGGAAGGGCTATTATTAGAAAAAAATGGCTGGCATATCCTCCATGTTCAAAGACATTATCCCTATATATTAAAGCAGCAAATATACAGTACATACAATGGTATCCAAAGAAGCCATTTATTAATGCCAAGTCTGAGAAGTAGAGAAATTAAGGGGCCAGAAATATAACCAGACATGGCTTCTACAATTTTTGAATCTCCTACCAAAGAATCAACCTTAGCCCAATGTCCTTTTTATCATGATGAGATCTGAGTTTGTGACTCCCTTACATAAGGACTAGTTATCAGGATTGGGTAGAGGGGACAAAATGAAGTAAATAGAATAAAGTATTGCCGTGCTAAGAGATCAGAAGCTTCTGTTGTTATTATGATGCAAAAGAATTTGTGTTTTTAGTGAGAAAGAGTGTGAGGTAATCAATTACTTGCAGTAGCTGAGTCCTTGTTGGCTAAGAAACCTCTGCTTACATATTGGGCAGACAGTATGTTCTGATTGACTGTTAATTCTGATTGGCTGCTATACATACAATACATGAATGCCTGTGACATTCAATAATTTAAATAACGAATTCAGCCCACTCAGTCTTATTTTGTTTCATTGTTGAAACCTGGAGCTGGTTTCAAAAATGAACTGGTTGCTTGAGCATGTTGAAAGTAGTTAAAATGTGGATGATGGTTTTAACCAAAGAAATAAATATGCCAGTTTCAATATGAGATGAGTTTTCACCATCTGAAATTCTTCTTCATCTCTAGTGGAGTGTGTTTAAAGGTTTCTCAAACATGAAAATTTCTTTCTTTTCTTTTTTTGCAGATCAGCATCAAGTATCTCTAAAGAATGGACTCTGTGAACAAAATCTAATTTTGTGCTTGCACAATATAATCATAGCAGAATATATGTTGACCTAGTTAAAATTAAAATGTGTAATGAAGAACTGTAATTTTTAATGTATCCACCTGCATTCTTGAAAAGGTTCTGATTGTTATCTATGATGCATATAAATAAATTGAATCCCCACAAAGATTTGTTTCTTTGCTTGTTTTATGTAAAAACAGAGATATCTAAGATTTAGAAAAAAAGCTTAAAATATAAAATAATTAAAACATTATTTTTAATTCCCTCATTTAACAGTTTCAAAACTTTTAGAAAGTTCTTCTTACTATTTGACCTGCTTGATGACAAGAGCCACTTGGTTTTGCACTATGCATGATGCTACAAGGATGTGTTTTCTTTAAAGCTGGCTTGTCTACACTAACTTGATTTGGCCAAGTGATTGGATCTCCTTACTCCTAGTCTAGATCGTAAGCACAACATGCTGCTGGCTTCTTGAAAGCCAAAGCAAGTCACATGAAAGTCACATTTGCTCATTTTATTAATGAATGTACTAAGAATGTTATTTTCAACATCTATTTTTAAAAACTCTATTACAATTTCATTGAAGAAAATAGTGAGCACTAATTCTGAGTAAATTGGTGTGGGCATTTATTACTTATCCCCCATCTCTTAAGAGTAGATGATTTTTAAAATACCAGAACAGAAAAAATAGAATTTTAGGATGAAATAAACCACCCGAAAATGCTAAGCAATATTTATCAGCAGTAGATCCTTATCAAATTTCTAGTATTAATATTCCTTTGCAATTTATTTCATCTTACTGGTGATTGCTTACTCAGAAAATTAATTAAGATTTCTCAAAGTTAGCACCTTTCCAGTTAGCACAATTTCAGAATTGTGTTAATGCTTGTCCATTGTGAAAGAGGCCTTTAAATGTTTCGATATAATTCTGTCTAGTCTAAATGTCTAGTATTTCACAAGAAAAAAAAGTAGATAACATGAACTTCAGTTTAATTCTCACTGATACCAGAAAAGAGAAAAGTGACTAAAAATGAAGTTTTAATTAGAGGATTCTAGAGAACACATTAAGATCCAAGGGCAATCATTTTCAATTCCACACAGAACTGGGCCATCTTTGTTTTGAACAGACACCTATGGGAAGACAAAGTAACATTATGCCTACATCAAATGTTCAGCCTTAAACAAACTTATTCCCATATTAAAACCTCTACCTATATTAGTTCTGATTGTGGCATATTGAGCAAAATGTGCCCAAACCAGGGGTGGGTTCTAACTTACCTCACTGCTGGTTCGCTTCCTCCCGTGCCACGTGGCCACGCATGCGCTGTACGTGTGCGTGCATGCACAGTGCAAATTTTTTTTTAAAAAAAAGCCAAAAACAAGATGGTGACGCATGCGCAGTGCCGGAAACTTGGCTTCTGCGCATGCACAGAAGAAGAAAAAATTCAAAAAAAAATTAATTTTTTTTTAAAAAAAAGATGGCGGCGTCCATGGACCGGCACCGACCGAACCGGATCTGTGACATCATCGTGACATCACCAGCGGGTCGCTACCGGTTCAGGCGAACCGGTCCGAACAGGGAGGAATCCACCTCTGGCCCAAACTGATTACTATTATATTTTTTTAAATTAGCAGAGAATTCTGCCTATCATATGGCTATGACTAAGGCTGATAACCTAGTCTATTATTTATTAGTCTTACCAAAAAGTTTTCTTTGAAAGTCTTGATTGACAAAACCGTGATGGCTTGTAAATACAATATAACAGCCAATTTGGTGTAGTGGTTAAGATGCTGGCCTTAGAAATCAAGAAACTCTGAGTTCTAGTGATCTCACTCTCTCTTCCCCCCTCTCTCTCCCTCCCTCCCTTCCTCCCTCCCTCCCCTCCTCCTCCCTCTCTCTGTGTATGTAAATTTTTATTACTTTTTTAAAAACAAAGATAAAAAGTAATACAAACTAAGGAAAGAAAGCTAAAAGTGCAAGAAAGAGAGACAAGTATAAAAACCAGAAAAGAAAAAAAAAAGATAAAGTTTCTGATCTTCATTACAGCAATTATAAGTAAAATTATAGATTTTCCTCTTTTCCTCTATGGTTACAACTTAACTCTCATTTTTCTATAATTACCCTGTCTAATCATCAAAAGTATAAATCATACATTCATTTTTTTCCTGTTTCAGACAAAAAAGTCTATAAGAGGTTTCCATTCAGTAATAAATGTAGGTAATGTCTTTTCTTGGATCAAAGAAGTCAATTTAGCCATCTCTCCAAGTTCTAGAGTTTTGTTAGAACTCCACTAACAATTATTTGTGTTTTCAATGAAGTGTACATTAATCTCATCCACTTTATAATATTCTCTCCAAAATTCTATTTTTTTCAAAACTTTAAATAAGAAAGTCCAGTTCAAATTGTCAAAGCCTTCTCTGGATCTAAGATGATCAATATGGCTTCAGCATGTTTCTCCAAATATTCCAGAATATCCAACACATTTCTAATGCTTTTTTAGGTAAAACCCAACAATTATCCTCATGAATAAACACTTGTAAAATTGTTTTCAGTTATCAGCTACAATAGTTGTGAACAACTTGCAGTCATTATTCAATAATGATATTGGCTTATAATTTTTGATTAAAGTCAAATATTTCCCCTCTTTGAATATTAATGTTATATTGGTCTCTTTCCAAATCTTTGGCATCTTTCTTCCTTCTAGGATAGACTTTGTCATGTTTTGTTAAGATTGTAAAAAGTTCATTCTGAAAACTTTTATAGAATGATAATCCAGCTCATCCAGTCACCTTTCCTTGTTTAATCTTTTATATAGCTTTAAAAACATCCCCTGTTATTAGACGTCCATTCAAAACCTCTCTCTGTGCCTCTGAAAATCCTCAGTAAAATTTGGTTTCCTTAGATATTCATCTGTAATGGTATGTAGAAAAGACCTTGGGACAATGGGGAAAGAGATGCTGTCATGGGAACGATCAGATTAGACGTAGCATAGACCACAACTAAATAATGGGCAGGGCAAAAGGTTCAAAAGAGACCCTGCTTAATGTCTTTGACTGCAAAGGAGATAGTAGGGAGGACTGTACTTTCAGACTTGCAAGATTCTGTCAATATAGCTTTACAATAAACTAGAATTTTAGCTCATCTGATTATCTGATTCCAATCTAGTTTACCCAAGGAGGCCAACATCATCTATTTTCTCTCTCGAGATGTCCTTCCTTTGTGCAAATTAGAATAATGTTGATGAATGCTTTTTATATGACCTCATTGTCCACTTATACAGTATCTCCCTCTTGTAATTCCAATATCATTTTCTTCTATAATTTATATCTAGACACTTCCCTGGTTTATATGCAAACTTAATTTTTTCTGCTTTAGATAATTCATGCTTATTTCCATTTATCTTACTGTTAATATAATTAATTGTCATTGTAAAAGTTTAATTTATCAAGAAATATTTATCTTATCTAGAAATGCCTTTAATTCTTCTTTCCTCTATTTCATCCAAAGTTGCTTGGGTTTTCTCTTTTGACTTTTTTAAAAAAATCATTATTGTGTTATATAAAATGATGTCTAATAAAAGCTTTACTTGCATTGCAAAACATGTTTAAATCAGTGTCTTTATCTAAATTATTTTTACATTATTTTTTATTTCTTTGTCAATTCTCCACTATTGCTTCTTTCTGTAGCAACATTTTGTTTAATCTCCATCTAAAAGAACTATATTTTCTTTTATAAACCAAACATATTTGAAAAAGACTTTCTGAAGTCTTACATCAAGCTAAATCCCAAAATGCTAGGGAATTCCTGAAGCAATCAGACAAATTACTCATCGATATACACATATACAATGTAAGCATATTTACAGACCATTCAAAAGAAACATAAGAGCTAAGAAAGAAATGGAAAAACCAAAACACATGGTCTCCAGCAGCCAACACCCAGATAAGCAGGTATTAATAACAGGCAAACAAGCAAGCAGAAACCAATATCCTAATCAAGGAACTACCAAGAAGAAAACACATGGCAAATACTGTATATAAACAGAAAATAAAATTTACACTTTCAGTTACTGATGATGTCACCTAGTTGGATAATGAAATATCTACAAGCAAACAATCAAGTTCAGAGAGCATCAAGGGCTCTACAGTCCAACACTGAACCTCATATTTCTTCTATTGGAAACAATAACAATTGTAGACCAAAAAACTTATAACAGAGATGCAAAAAGCATGGACTAGAAACTACATAAGGCCCAACAACATCCTTGTTAAGACCTGGATGAGAATAACTTTTATAGTTAAATGCCTTAAGCCTTAAAGAACCTATATTATTCATTTTATCTCCAGAATGGGTCCTGACATGGCCTATTTTTAGAATGTAGACTTTGATATGATGCACAAAGTCTGACTTGGCACTCAAACTAATATAAAGAAGTTAATTTTATGAGATATGACTAGGGATTCATTTGGAGCTGATTTTCAACCATGCTGTGTATTTATATTTTATTGCATTCTGATACATTAAACAACTCAAGAAGCTTCGTAAATTCTGAAAAATTTGATTATAAAAGCCCAGTCTAGCTCAATATCACTGAAAAAGAAAAATAAGAAATCCAAGAAGAAACAAGCATGGTTACACAAAGAACTCTCTGATAAACTGAAAGACTAAAAGGATAAGTACAAAAATTTGAAAGAGGGGCACATAATTAAGGCAGAATACCAACAAATAGTTCAAGCTTGCAAAGATGAAGTCAGAAAAGCTAAAGCTTAGAATGAAGTAAGACTTGCAACAAATGTAAAAAATAAGTTTAAACATTTCTTTAACATATAAAAACAAGAAAAAAGTTAAAAAAAATCATTCCACTAATGAGAGACGATGACAGGGAAGTAATGAGCAGTAGAGAAAAAGCAAAGCTGCTTAGTTCATTCTTTGCATCTGTCTTAATGCAAAAAAATAAAATAAAAAATACAGCCCAACTACCAAAAACATAATTGTAAACAACACACTAGGAATACAGATTGAAATAAGCAAGAAAATGGTAAGAGAACACCTTTTCACTCTACATGAATTCAAATCACTGGGAACTGAGGGATTACACTCCAGAGTTCTGAAGGAGCTGGCAGATGTGATCTCCAAACATTGAGACATATCTTTCATAGATCCTGGAGTATCGGGGAACTATCAGAAGACTGGAAATGAGCTGATGTGGTTCCCATATTCAAAAAAAAAAAAAGGGAGGGGGGAATCCAGATCCAGAAAACTACAGACCAATCAGTCTGACATCAATACCTGGAAAGATTCTGGAAAAGATAATCAAGCAACAGATCTGAGAACACCTAAAAGCAAGCAAAGTTATAACCAGAACCCAGAATGGGTTTGTCAAAAACAGGTCATGCCAAACAAATATTATTTCATTCTTTGACAAATTGACTAAATTAGTGGACCAATGAAACACAGTGGACAAATTGACTTGGATTTCATTAAGGCATTTGACAAAGTAGACTACAACTTATCACTTGGTAAGCTAAAAAAAATGTGAGATAGATAGCATTATCACCAGATAACTGGCTGACAAAGCACACTCAATGTACAGTCCTTAATGGAACTACTTCTACATGGAGTGTAAGCAGTGCAGTACCCCAATGCTCCGTTTTAGCCCAGTACTCTTCAACATCTTCATAAGCAACTTAGATGAGGGAACAGAAGTGGAACTCATCAAATTTGCAGATGACACCAATCTGGCAGGTCAACACCCCAGAAGATTGTCTCAAGATGAATCTTGACAGACTTGAACACTGGGCCCTAATAAAAATGAAATTCAGTGTAGAGAAAAGTAAGGTTTTACACATAGGCAAGAAAAAATACAGGTACAGGATAGGCGAAACCTGATTCAATAGCAGAGGGATCTTGGAGTCCTAGTGGACAATCACTTAAATATGAGCCAGCAGTGTGCGGCAGCAGCCAAAAAAGCCAATACAATCTTAGGCTCCATTAACAGAGGGATAGAATCAAGATCACTTGAAGTACTAGTACCATTTTATAAAGACTTGGTAAGATCACACTTAGAATATTGCATCCAGTTTTGGGTATCATATTATAAAAAAGATGCTGAGACTCTGGAAAGAGTGCAGAAAAGAGCAACAAAGATGATTAGAAGGCTGGAGGCTAAAACATATGAAGAATTGTTGCAGAAATAGGGTATGTCTAGCCTGGTGAAAAGAAGGACTAGGGGTGACATGATAGCAGTGTTCTAACATTTGAGAAGCTGCCATAAAGAGGGGGGTCAATCTACTCTCCAAAGCACCAGAATGCAAGACAAGAAATAATGCATAGAAACTAATCAAAGAGAGAAGCAACATAGAACTAAGGAGAAATTTTCTAACAGTGAGAAAGAACAATTAACCAGTGGAACAGCTTGCTTTCAAAAGTTGTTGGTGGTCCATTATGGGAGGCTTTTAGGAAGAGACTGGACATTTGTCTGGAATAGTATAGGATCTCCTATACTAGGGATTGGACTAGAAGACCTCCAAGGTCTCTTCCAATTCGGTTAATCTTTAGATGTCTTGGGTTTTTAGTCAATCTCTTCCACTCAATTTTCTTAGCGCAATCTGAAATTTACTTTGAAACTCATTTGCTTTTCTTTTTTCTTCTTTGTTTTATTTACTAGTTCTCATCATATTGATTCTATTAGAGATGATGAAGAGGAAGATTTGCCACGCACTATGTCAGCATTCCAAATAATGCACCCATTGAAAGCAGAACTCCAAGGCAGGTAGATTCCTCAAAGAACATCTTTACTGGATACATTGTGTTGGCACAGCCGGTGAAAACCAATTCTAACATTTCCCACGGTTTTCACCTAATTAAATGAGTAAAATCCCCACTCCCTGGTGTCACTGGTCACATTGTCCAATTAGGATGGATGGCAGGCTCCCCTCCTTCTTCAACAGCCACCTGTTACAATGACCTTGGTTCCCACAGGAAAACTTTTTGTTTTGACTGCTAGCTGGGCTATCTATTTCCCCCCTCCCTTTCCCCTCTCAGGCTTTGTGGCAACTATGAAGTGGCACAAGATGGCTTCAGCCAGGTTCGCTTCAGAGTTGACACACTGCTAATGATGTGTTTGTGCAATGCTGATGAATACACTCAAATGTGCTTGAAATGTGACGTCTCATAGACTCAATATATGATGGTAACCACTGAGGCATAATCTTGTAATGTGATCTGGGATTCAGTTCACTCTGTGGATTAGCATGAGCCTGTTATTTAAATTCTTGCCCTTCTAGCTTCTTCATAAGCTGGGTGTGTGAGGAGATAGATCCAGGAAATAAGTCTATTTGGGTAATGGGTTCTGGATTCATATTCAGTGTCTTTATGGAGTAGGACATGCATATTACCCCTTTTGAAGAGGCCTTTCCTCAATCCAGATATATTGGACAACTATTGCCCTGTCTCCAACCTTCTACCCATGTTTCCCCAAAAATAAGACCAGGTCTTATTTTCTTTTGGGCCCCAAAATAAGCACTAGGGCTTATTTTCAGTGGGTGTCTTATTTTATTTTCCATGTATGGGAGGCCCACTTCTTCTGCTTGCTTGGGGCGGGGCAGGAGGCCATGTGGTGTGCCAGTGCCACTGTCACAAGGTGGGGGGATTCAGCTGCCCCATGCACCCCCACCAGCTTACCTCAGGGCCCCTGCAGCCATGCCACCCACACCCCGACACCTGCCTCGCCTCATGGCAGGGGCACCAGCATGCAGCTCAGCCTCCTGTTCCATTGTGGCTACAAGAAAACAGAAGAAGTGGGCTGGCGGCTACATGGGCTCCTGCTGCACATGGCTGCTGGTGCTGCCGCCATGAGGCAGGTGTTGGGGTGTGGATGGCCTGGCTGCAAGGGCCTGGATGGCCTGGCTGCAAGGGCCCCGAAGTAAGCCAGTGTGGGGCACTTTGGGGCAGCTCCACCACCACCCCGCAGCACCGCGAGAAACCAGACAGAATGGGCGGCTGGGTGGCTGTGCAGGGCTTATTTTGGGGTAGGGCTTATATTAGGCACACGTGAAAAAACATGCTAGGGCTTATTTTCAGGATAGGTCTTATTTCAGGGAAATAGGGTATTTTTAGGAAGAGTTCTTTAGAAAACAGGGCTATTTTACCCACAAAGTACTCTAGAAGAAGTAGATTGTCTGGATACTTTTGGTAAGAAATCTAGGCATGAAATAGAACACCATTAAGCTTTCATAAATAACTTTAAGTAGGACCTAGATAATGGGACATCTCCAGATCTCTTCCTTAACAATGTTCAATATTGTGGACCCTGATATCCTTTATAGACTGCCTGAGATGGTTATGAGTAGGAAGCAGTATTCCTTCCTAATTTAATAGTATCAGCCAATATTGAAATGGAAAGAGAGACTACTAGGATCTGAAAGATTCGCCTATACTTTTTAAACATCTATATGAAACTTATTTTCATCATTTTAAGTTGAAGTTTCTTTATGTGGTGAATATAATAAGTTTTACATCTCCATCTGGCCTTCCAGACACTGGAAAGAGGTTTGACCCAATATCTGGAAGCTGCAACATGGATAGAACAAAACAGACTGAACTCAAACAGATGGGAGTTACTGTTTTCAAGGAACTATATGGCTCTTTGGCTGCTACAGATGCCACATGTTGGATGTGGCACCAGATGCCACATGTTGATGTGGCATCAATCCATATGAAGAAGCAGGTTCATAACTTGGGAATCAAACTGCTTTTTATTTATACACTTAATACTAGTGTTTATTAGCATTTTTCAGCCACACCACTCCAAATGGACTCTGGATAGTGAACAATTAAACAACATAATTAAAATGAACAATTAGTACAATAAAATTCTATTATGGCATTATATGTAGCATGTTATTGCAAATGAAACCATATTGAAAATTTGATACCATAGCTGTCACCAAAGTTTTTATATGAATCTCAAATTTCTGCACACCATGGTATTCCCTCTGGGAATATTAGACATCAATAAAATCTTCAAACTGTAGTAGGGGGTCTATCATCAGTGTGGCCTGTCTCTCAAATGGCCTTTGGGGAAGAAGATCTTTCATTTATTTATTTATTTATAGATAAATTTCTATGCCGCCCAACTCCCGAGGGACTCTGGGCAGCTTACAGCAGAAACAAAAAAAAACTTATTAAAATATAAAAAACGTATTAAAAAGATACATTATACAAAAAACAATTTAAAAATGACAACAACAATTAAAAAACCCAAACACACCTCTTTTTTTTTGGCTGGATCTCACCAGATTTTAATAGCGAGATCAATGGCCCCAAGCCTTTGTGGTAGTGGGGGTAGTCTGGATCTCAGGAGGTAACTGGTTCCAGAGGGCCGGGGCAGCCACCGAGAAGGCCCTCCCCCATGGGCCCACCAGCCAGCACTGTTTAGCCGATGGGACCCGGAGGAGACTAACCCTGTGGGATCTTACCGGTCGCTGGGAGCTATGTGGTAGAAGACAGTCTCGAAAATAACCTGGCCCTGAGCCATGTAGGGCTTTAAAGGTAATAACCAACACCTTGAATTGTGCCCAGAGACCAATAGGGAGCCAGTGCAGCTCGCGAAAAATTGATGTAATGTGGGTGTACCTAGGTGCACCGACAACAGCACGTGCAGCCGCATTCTAGACCAACTGTAGTCTCCAAAAACTCTTCGAGGGTAGCCCCATGTAGAGCACATTGCAATAATCTAACCGTGAGGTGACAAGGGCATGAGTGACTGTGAGGAGAGCCTCTTGATCCAAGTAGGGTCGCAATTGGTGCACCAGGCGAACCTGTGCAAAGGTCCCCCTAGCTACAGCTGACAAGTGTTGGTCTAATTTTAGCTGTGAGTCTAGGAGGACACCCAAATTGCGAGCCCGTTCTGAGGGGGACAATTCCCCCCCCCCAGAACCAAAGATGGACAGTCGACATAGTCTTTGGGAGGCAATACTCCTCATGCAAGTAAATAGGTTTTTGGAT
>QLTV01003975.1:1251250-1261288 GCA_003457575.1 Thermophis baileyi
CACACAATAGGACTAAGACCTGTCCCCGTCATCTCGGTCGGAATTGCCCAATCAGAGTCCAGGTCAGTCCGAATCTGAGCGACTTTATCCGTCAGAAACTGTACAAACTCCTCAGCTCTACCCTGCAAGGGCTCCTCCACTCTCCCTACATTAAGGAGAGAGCGGGTCACCCTAAATAAGGCAGCTGGGCACAAATCGGCGGATGCAATAAGTGCGGAAAAATGCGAACATTTTGCCGCCCGTATCGCCACTAAATAAGTCCTAATAAAGGCTCTTAAAAGTGTTCGGTCAGATTCGGAGTTACTGGTCCTCCAGCATCGCTCTAGACGTCTCTTCTGGCGCTTCATCTCCCGGAGCTCCTCGGTAAACCAGGGAGCCTTCCTGGATCCCCCGCCACAGAGAGGTCACAAAGGCGCAATCCGGTCTAGTGCCCCAGATGCCATTCTATTCCAGGCAGCCACCAGGGACTTAGCCGGATTGTGGACAAGGGAATCAGGTATCTCCCCAAGCTCCTTCTGGAACCCTTCAGGGTCCATTAGGCGTCTGGGGCGGAACCATTTAATCAGCTCCGCCTCCCTGTGATGGGGGAGTAGCGCCCTGAAGTCTAACCTCAGCAGGAAATGATCTGACCACGACAAGAGAGAAACATCTATACCCCTTAATTCCAGATCATGTCTCCACTGCCCCGAGAGGAACACCAGGTCCAGTGTGTGTCCCCCCCCCTATGAGTCGGACCCTGAACTACTTGGGTCAGGTCCATGGTTGTCATGGATTCGTCCTGAGCCGAATCCGAGGATTCGCCGAGTGATGGCAAGTTGAAGTCCCCCAGTACTATAAGCCTGGGGAACTCCACTGCTAACCCGGCTACTGCCTCTAGCAGCACAGGCAGGGCTGTCGTAACGCAGCTGGGAGGCAGGTACATCTCATCTAATTCATCTCATCTAATAAATTATCATATTTCTATGGATGAGTGTTACATTTCACTTATTAGACTCTGCTGCTGTCTACACCGTTTCTATTAAATTCAAAGATTTGACTCAAGTTCTGACGTGAGAAATTCATGCTGGTTAAAAAAGGTGAAATTGATTTTTATATCATTGATTTCTCTCCCCTCCTGGATATTTATACTTTAATGATAGTGCTATATAAATCAGAACATACTTTTCAACATGAGCAAGAATTGTTTCCCATATCACTGCCCAGAATTAGGATTAATTCTCCATTGGATTAAAGTTGTATTGCTGGATTAGAGTCTTACTGATGACAACATAATATATCCTCCCAAAGGTTTAAATTAAAAGAAGTTCCATTAATTATAACCAATGTTGTTACTATATAATCTAAATTTAGTATCTACAACTTCATAATAGTATTATCAATGAAGAACTGAAATTTGTCCTGAAACAAATTTTTGAATTTGAAAATATATACCTCACACCGATGTTCATTTTAGAGTTGTTTATGTCTTTAAATTTTCTCCATTGAAATATGTAAAAAGTGTTTTCGGTTGAATCATGTTCCACCCTCAATACTAATATTTCTGAATCACATTAGAAACAAAAACAGGCAGTTCATCCCAAGTCAAGTAACTTAGGTTATATTTAGCCACACTGTAGATATATTGTCCTTTAAATTAACTGTGATGCAGCATTCAATTCTTCAGAATCAAAGTTTCTTTGAATAGTTCTACACAACTAAATGTGGATATGTTACTTTAATGTACATATGTAAGTAAATCTGACTTGGTGTATAGCATTTATTTTTTCCTTTTGTGGTAAACAAAATGCATGAATATTAACTATATAGAGGATGCTTCACTAGTTTGTCAAATCCTGCAAGATTTTATCTGTATGGATTAGCTTCCAGTTGGAAATACTTGGGGATAGTCTGTAATTAAATTAAAATGATAAAAATGGAATAAGACTGAAACAAATTGAACAAAGTGATTATTTTATACCAAAATAAAAGCCTAAAGTTTTAATTGAATTTTACTGTTCCAAAATTAGTAGAAAATACAATTCATTTTTACAACCGATTTCTGTCTCTTAGGACAGCAATTAACATATTAAAACTCACAAAAGAATCAGGATCCGTATCACCCATTGACCAGGAATGGTGACTTCAACACAATATTCATTGGCAACCCTTCCCCTAAGAAATATAGCATTTTTAATAATGGTACTCATTAATAACAATTGTTCTCAGAAGCAAACATGAAATTAACAATATTATGTGTGCACTGTTATTTATTATTTAAATAGCTGCACACAAAATATCAAGGTTGATAACAACAAAATATGTATACAAAACGTTAAAAATATTGTGCATGGATGTGCATGTAAGCTTGTGCATGTGTCCAATTATTCAGACATACATAAACAAGCATATCTCTTCTATTTGAATACAATTTATCAAAAGGAAGCCATTGAATAGAGATTAACTGAAGCAGCATGTGTGTGTTCAGAATGGAAGGAAAAATGTCTTTGTAAGTCATTAACAAAAACTCTAAGAACAGCTAGAATATTAAACATAGATACAAACAAGCTTGACAAAGATAGGTCTAGATATAGAATGTGGGTGATGGGGACTGGAACTATCCAGGGTCCTGAACGTTTGCCATTCTCTCTCTCTTTCCCCCCCCCTTCTCCACTGCCGTAATAAACCCATTCATTAAGCGGACCGATATGGACTTCATTCAGATCTCCGACAACAGCTGTCTAGCCAATATAAAACCTAGTTTCTAAGAATTAATCTTTTAAGAGATTTTGATTTTTTAAAAAAATCAAATCCGCAATTCAAATGTGCTCGTTTGTCCCTCTCCCATACCCAATAAACCATACTTAGAGACAGATTAAACACGCTATATCTAAAACCGGTGCTCAGGTGGGCGATGGGAGGTTAGGAGAAACGGGGAGGGGACCTAGCTTGGATCATAGTTTCTTTTGTGTATGCCAACGTTTCTAAGCGCGCAAAGAGAATGATAATAAGAAAGCTCTTACAAATAAATAGTAAAGTTTGATCCAAGCTATTTCCCGACTATTTCCCGGATCTCTTTTCCAAACCACAACTGGACCCTGGGCTAGAGACAGCAGGATACTTCTTTTCCTGTACCACGAGAAGCTCCCCGCCTCTGATAATGAGATAAGGCTTCCCTGGGCGAGACTTACGTGTGCCGTCAAACCTAGTCGCGATCGTGTCCAAGAAGGTATTTTGAGGTGCCAGTAATCCTTTCATAACAGGCATTTTTACAGCACGGTGTGAAATTCTCCATCAAAGTTTGCCTGGAAAGAATGGGTTGTCGGAGAAGGGCAGAGGAGGAGGAGGAGGAGGAGGAGCACCGCGGACTTTCCGGCATCGGGAATGGATGCTACTTTCGCTGCTGCCGCTCCTGCCGACTTTAGCGAAGGCGAGAAAGCGCCCGGTTTACCAACGCCGCGAACACGCTTGCGCGCGCGCTCAAACTAGCCACCGCCCCCTACCTCGCCTCCGCTTTGCCCTGAGTACCCCTAGCTCTTGGGATCAGACGCTCCGGGCGGCATCTGGAGAAGCCACACTCTCTGCATTGCCGGGATACTCATTGCCTGTAACCAGAGAAAGAAATGCGTTTTGGCGGGAGGGAGAAATGGCGGGCGTTAAAAGCCTCTTTGGTTGAGGAGCGAGAGCACTAGAAGAGGGAGCCTGTAGAGGAAACACCCCCCCCACCAGCCACTATTTTATTTACATTTATAATAATTAACAATTCACAATACACTAGAGAATGTATTGTAGGGCCATAGAATAACTGTATTTCATTAAATTATATAGGAATGTGGAATAGAATAGTAGACAGTCGTTATGCCTTCGTTGATAGTTCCTTTATTGTTGCCCCTAGACAGGTAGTATAAGACCCTGGCAAATAGAAGAGAATTTGAATATTTCCAGATGGTGCCAAATATATTGAAAAAAGAATCACACTAATAAAAAAGTGTCGTCCCCCCCTTCAAAAAAAAAAAGACTATATTATAGTCGCATAGATTTTTCCTTCATTTTTAATTGTGGGAGAATCATCTTCTATGAAGATAATGGAAAACATTTTTCTGCCTGAAGCTGTCAATACATTTAAGCATCAGAAGGCAAGACAAGAAACAATGGATGGAAATTAATCAAGGAGAGAAGCAACCTGGAATTAAGGAGAAACTTCCTAACAGTGAGGACAATTAACCAGTGGAACCGCTTGCCTTCAGAAGCTGTGGGTGCTTCATCACTGGAGGTTTTTAAGAAAAGATTGAACAGCCACCTATCTGAAATGGTATAGAGCAGTGGTTCTCAACCTTTCTATCACCACGTCCCCCTCAAATACCTTTTGTGGCCACGGACACCCCCCCCCAAGACTTAACTCAAGATTCAAATCATTTTTTCAAGCCTTTGGGGCGGCGTCCGGGCGGGTGGGCGAAGTCTCCCGCTTGTGTCGCTACCGGCTATCCGGCGACCCGCAGGCATGGCCGAACCGGGAGCATTTCACTCCTGCAGTGACGGTGACACCAAGATGGCGGGCTAACGCGCGCGGCGACCCCTGTGAAATGGTCGTTCGACCCCCAAAGGGGTCGCGACCCACAGGTTGAGAACCGCTGGTATAGAGTCTCCTGCTTGAGCAGAGGGTTGGACTAGAAGACCTCCATGTTCCTGTCCAGCTCTATTTGGATTCTTAATACTGTACACCACACCACCCAAATTTGGGTGTTTAGAACCCAAAGACCAGCTATCTTATTTTGATACCAAAGGCATAAAACTCTACCAAAGGCTCTCTTCTCTCCTCTGCCCTAGCAATTCAATAATAAATGTTTCATTGCATTTTGGATAAATAAGTACCCAAAACTGAGACTTTAACATTTTACATACATAGTAGAGCTACTGAGCATATACAGAGTACATTTTCTTTGTTACAAATTATCACCATTCCTACTTTTCATATCTAGTCCATTTGCAGTGCCAGGATTCAGACTTCATTCATGCAAATTTATCTCTATCTCAACCTATTTCTGTCAAATTTCATAACTGCCCATCTCCCAGGGACTCTGGGCAGTGTACAGGTAAAATTATGCCTAAATAAAAAAGCATGCCAAAGTTTTAGTCAAAGTATGAGACCCTTCTCACAATTTCTTGGTTTAATGTATAATTTCACCTTGATTTAATAGTAAAATTGTTTGTTTGTTAAAACCAAATGGCAAATGGGATTTTTGGAGCCCCAAAACACATTTGAATATGAAAAAAATACTGTTAACAATGAAATCCATTTCAAGAAGAAACATGATCTTGTTCAGACTGATTTTGTGTATTCAAATTTGCCAAACCAAGTCTGCTACTCAAAGCTTTACTAAAGTTGAAATTTTATCTGTGGAAAGAAGTCCCATACTCTCTTTGGGAGGACGGGAGGGCAATATTATTTATTTATTAAATTTATATCTTAGATTATATATCCCAACCAAACATCAAAATAGGCACAATAAATGTCAACCAGTAACATACTAATACAAATAAATGATAAATCATGTGTTTTTTGAGTATCTGTCCATAGTCTCTTCGATTAGGTAGCAAAACTTCTATTTTTCTACCTTTCTTGGATTCTTACACACTCATGTAGATTCATAAGATAGCTTTGCAGTTGGCTTTTATGAATGTTTACTTGGCAATATGTTCCAGTGAGTTCAGTGAGATTTATTCTCCAAAATATTAGCAAAGGGTTACAGTTTTATGGATCAATCATATGTATAGACAATAATATCTAGATTTAATCTCATGTTCTGCATGACTGTGAAGTATATTTGCATCCTACTTCTATTTCTTTCTATCCTATATCTGTGCTAAAGAGTCTGTGAGACATAAGAGTATACTTAGCAATTATAAGTGCTTTGGAGGGAGAAATAAAAACATTACATAGGCTGCAACAATTAGAGGATGATATATCAGATTAAAAATAAAAATAAAACTGTTCAAATCACAATTTAGCCATGAAACTTATCTTGGGTTGATCAATTTCATTTAGCCTAGCCAATCTAACAGAGTTGTCATAACTGAGATAAATTGAGCCTGAACAATGTCATCTCCTTTAGTACATAAAAAAAATAATGTTACTTCTGTAGGAAGAAATGGCAGAATGTGGATGAAGGAAGAAGTCCAGCTATGGATGGGAGATTGTAACTAGAACTCCAGACATTTGCTGCTCATGAGGAAACTATGAGATAGCAGTCCCTGAAAGGTTTTGAGTATTGGGAGAAGAGGGAATAGCCATCTTGTTCAAACTACAGTCTTAAAAAAGACACTGTTCACTTTGTTTTCCAATCATATTCATAAATTGCTTATTAATTACTTTTCAGCTGTTGGAAATCTTTGGATTGACAAATTTGAAAATACAAGGTGAGTCTGCCTTCAGTTTTTAATGAAAGAAAAATAAACTACAAACAGATTAAGAATCCAAATAAATTTGAAATAAGATTTCAGAATTAATTATAAAGATTCATTTCCTTGGCAAAATCAATTTGTTTTGAACATAAAAGATTTAACCAATTTCAAAATTGGACACTAGAAAGAACTAACTGTTTTAATTAAAGAAAAGAATAAATAAATCTAATTAACAGCTATAGATTGATGCAAAATCAATCAATTATAACATTGTAAATACTGAAGAATATTTTTGAAAGATAGAATTACATCAACAATGTCAGTGTTAGCTTCTATGGGTAGACTATGTCCTAAAAATGTTTTGGAAGAAATGGAAGAACAAGTTTTATCTGACAAGATAGAGATGGCATCAAAAGCCGATCTACAAATGACATGCTAAAAGTCTGACATAAAAAATGTTTAATCTATATATATAAAAGCGAAAACCACTCACACATTAATCACGAAATCTCCAGAACCGTAAAGCCTACAAACTTGAAATTTGCCACGTATGTTCCTCTTGGCTTCTAGGTGCTCACTAAGAAAGGATTTTTCAAAATGACCATTGCAGCATGAGTATTTCTTATATTATTATTAACAAGCTCTGATGCTAAGGAGTTCTACTCCCCCCTCCCCACCTGAAAAGAAATCTGATCCAAATGCAAAACACAAGCAGAGGAGTTTCAGTTTCGCTTTTGCTAAACACAAGTAAGGGAAGCTGCTTGTTTCTCCCATGGCCAGTTCTATGTGGCATGCTCCAGAGTCAGTTCACCTGAGAGCCTGGTCATCCTCCAGCCAGACAGCAAAACCAGGAATGTTGTTTACAGGGAGGTCCTGAGCAATTCATCTGAGGGACGAATTTAAAGTATATGCTATGCAAATAATGTCTTCATCTGTAACAGAAACTTAGTTTACCATCTCTAACGAAATAATACAGTCCCTTTTTTAACTACTCATTAATTTTCAAGCTTTAAGTGTCAATTTATCAAGCCCCATCACATAGTTTCATAGCGAAGCACGGGTATCAGCTAGTTACATATACAAAAGAAATTGGTTGATGCTTTAACAATAAAAAGGGAATTAAATATAATAAACCAAAGAGTGCCCTAGATAATTTTTTCATATTGGGTTTACAAAGGGGGTTAAAGCTCGGATAAATCTTATGTGGAAGGATAAAAAAAGAAAAGAAAAACAAGTTCTAACACATTACTTGAATAGATTTTACGTTTGTTAGAAGTAAAAGGAACAAATGCAAACTTGGTTTATTTGATTTATTTTTGGCAACCCTTTAATGGATTCCTATCAACCTAGCAGTTCGAAAGCATGCAAATGCAAGTAGTTAAATAGATACCACTTCAGCTGGAAAGGTTACTAAATTCTGTATTTTCATACTGGCCACAAATATCTATCAGATAACAAAAGGCTCCCTGAACTGAGAATTGGAGATGAGCACCATCTCCTTGAGTTGGTTACAACTGGAGAGGGGAAACCTTTAAACCTTTAATATACTTTTGCTGAGACCAGGTTTTAAATGACAAATATTTATGGACTTGTTTATAGATAAGAGATGGGACATGGAATGAAGAGATCATTGATTGTAAATTAAGAGGAGGAGAAAAAGAAATTGAATTGTAGCATTCAATTACAATTACAAACAATCTTTGCACTAAAATAATATTCTCTCTAGATTAGCATTATTAATTTACATCCAGACTATAAAGACGACATAAACTACAATGAAGAATTAATTTTTTAAAAAAATCACAGTATTTAACATATTACACAAGCACAGAAAGAAGTCTTGAATTGTGAAAAGTAAAAATAAAAAAACCAAACTAAAGCCAGCTGATCTTATAATTCTCTTCATGTCTACTTAAACATAAATCTAATTGGAATTAATTTCTAGGTAAGTAATTGTCCACAAAAATAAACAATTTCTAAAAATTCTTATTTTAACATCTTTTTTCAATGGAAGGTCTGGCTGGGGCTAATTACTGTTTTAATTAAGAAACAAAGATCAAAATCAGTTTATTACAAGAGAATATAAAGAAACCACAGCAAATAAAGTAAGCAGTAGAATATGCAGATAAAAAATCCATATCTTTACCAAGTAGAAGGTCCAGCTTCATTAATTACTTTAAAAAATTCCAAGTACAACTTACAAAACACTTATCAAAAAGCTTTAATCAGTAGTTTATCATTTAATACTCAATAAAGAAGAATAATTGTATCTCAGGGTTGAAATGAGGGGTCCTTAGTGCGCTCTGAGCTTTCTTCTTTTCTTGTGGACATTTCATTACCCTAACTAGGTAACATGATCACTGCTAGTAAGGAGTGCTGTTTGCTGACAGGCAGGTGTCTTGCCTGTTTGTTTGGGGGAGGTCTTAGGGATTCTTTGGTTGGGCTGTTTACTAATGGCTCTTTGGCAGTTTCTTGATTGGGGTATTGCTTACTTGATTGTTGGTCTGAAGTTGACCTTGGAGTTACTCTGTGCTGATCTGAGTGCTATAGATGTTGTTAATGTCTGTGTGTCTATTAATCGCTGATTTGTCAGAGTGCCAGGCTTCTAGAAATTCCCTGGCATTTTTGAATTTGGCCTGGTCTATGGTTAAATCTGTATATATGTTGTGAAATTAAAGAATTTTCATCATGCCTTCTGACTGCGATTTGTTGTTCATAGATGCGTTCTACCAGTCTTCTACCTGTTTGTCCTACATAGTGGTTGTTGCTATTCTTACAAAACAGAAGTAGATGACTCCTGTTTTTCCTTCTGCGGTGCTGGGTCTTTTGGTTTACTTAGGATGTTTTGAAAGGCTTTAGTTGGCTTGTATGCTACGCTGATTCCATGTGGTTTCAGTAGTCTATTTGTGGTTTCTGAGATATTCTTGATGTATGGCAGTGTAATTCCTTTTAGGGTTGTGTTGGTAGCACAAGCAACAGTATTGGGTTGCGTGGTCAGGGACTTTTTGATAAAGTTGCGTGAGTATCCATTTTGTTGGAATGTGTTGTATAGATACTCCATTTCCTTGTACTGCTGTTCTGGGTTGCTGCAGTGTGTTTGGTCTTGTTTAAATAAAGTCCTTACACAGTTTCTCTTGTGGGAGGTTGGGTTGTTGCTTTGGTAGTGGAGCACCTGGTTAATATAGGTGGTTTTTCTGTAGACTTGTGTTTCTGTTTGCCATTGTGGTCTCTGCTGATCAGGATGTCCAGGAAGGGTAGTGAGTTGTTGTTTTCTTCTTCTCTAGTAAACTGGATTCCTTTAAAAATGTTATCTGCACTTCTATATCTGTCTGGTTTGGTTCTGCAACCCAACAAGACAGACACAGACTTCAGAGGATAATTAGAACTGCAGAAAAAACAATTGCTACCAACCTGCCTTCCATTGAGGACCTGTATACTGCACGAGTCAAAAAGAGGGCTGTGAAAATATTTACAGACCCCTCACATCCTGGACACAAACTGTTTCAACTCCTACCCTCAAAACGACACTATAGAGAACTGAACACCAGAACAACTAGACACAAGAAGAGTTTTCCCCTGAACGCCATCACTCTGCTAAATAAATAATTCCCTCAACACTGTCAAACTATTTACTAAGTCTGCACTACTATTAAGCTACTC